>WBNM01025257.1:0-39682 GCA_013399055.1 Ramphastos sulfuratus
GAAAGTAAGAAAGTTTTGCTTATTATGTATTCATGTAATTAATTCTTAGCATATATTATAGAATCATAGAATCATAGAATGGTAAGGTTGGAAGGGACCTCAAAGATCATCCAGTTCCAACTCCCTGCCATAGGCAGGGACACCTCCCACTAGCACAGGTCACTCAAGGCCTCGTCCAAAATGGCCTTGAACACCTCCAGGGAGGGGGCAGCCACAACCTCCCTCGTCAAACTGTGCCAGTGTCTCACCACCCTCACTGCAAACAACTTCCTCCTGACATCCAGTTTAAATCTCCCCTCTGCCAGTTTAAACCCATTGCCCCTTGTCCTGTCATTGCAAGACCTTGTAAATAATCCCTCCCCAGCCTTCCTGTAGGCCCCTTCAGATACTGGAAGGCTACTCTAAGGTCTCCTCAAATTGGGGAACTATAGCAATAAAAAGAAATTAAAAAAAAAAAAACAAATCTGAGGGGAAAAGTAGTTTACCTAAGGGATTTATGTTAGCTAATGGAAATGCAAAGCAGTCATCACCTCATGCAGTGCTGCCCTGTACTGAAAACTTCAGAACATGATATTCTGTTTATCAGTGAGATCACATTTCATCATGAAGTCAAGAAGCTCATGTGACACATGTTTGCCTAATAAAACAATTTCCATTATGTTCAATCTCTTTAAAATTAGCATTATGTTTGGCATTTGAAATGCTGCAGATTTTCTTTTCGCTTTTTCTAAAGGGAAAATTATCTAAATATTTTTATCTGCATTTTAATTTTTTCAGGCTGTCTGGGTGGATATTCAGTCATAAAATCACTAAAATTTCTCTTTAGTGTGATCTGAGGGGAGGAAGAGTGAGATATAATTTTCAGATTACTTTTATAATCAGCATATTTTAGAGCCATGTGAATGGCTTATAGCCGAGACAAGGAAGTGGTTCTACACATGAAGAACTTTAACGAGGGGTTCCTGGGACCCCCTGTGGATCCTCTCTGGCACTTCAGCACCTCAGAGGCTTCAGCGGGGCTGTCAGTGCACCAGGCTTCCCTTCTGCACCAAAACTTTTCCCTGGGTTTGTGCTTCTGTTTCCCATCACTAGAGACGAGGCTGATGGAGAAACATTGTGATAACTGCCGTGCCTCTTGAAAATGCACGAGGTTATCTTCATTCTTCGCTGGTTGCTGGTGTGCATTTCACAAAAGGGAGGATCTCTGCATGTTAGCAGATGGTTACCCTGGTGATGGAGACACAGCTCGACCAGCATCCCTACCCTCACTGCTACTGATGAAGTTAAGCAGAGATAGTACTAATAGGAAATATGGCTGTAGGATAACCCAAGAAGTGAACACTATTCTTGCGCTTTCCTTGACTTAAATTAGTAGTAGCAATTATACGTATAATGTAAATCCCATAAGCAAAAGATTTCTCTCTTCAGGGCCCTGTAAGCTAAATTTTTCATCCTGTATCCAAGTGCTGATGCTTTTGAAAAATCATTTTTGCTTTACTAGTGTCCCAGTAGGAGTTTAAGAAGTCAGTTGCAGCCAATTGTACTTTCTCCTTTCTCTCAAAAGGGGATAAAGCTTTCAAATGATTTGAATAAACTGTGATTACATCTTCATTTGTCAGTAATGGGATTACCACGCTGATAAAAGAGACTTCAGACAAACATACATGTTTAAGATTGGTGTAAATTACCCAAGAGGGCCGGGAAAATCCTTTGGGCTCCTTAGGGCCCACCCCTCCCTCTTTGAAAGCTGGCTGGCACCAAGAGCCCTGAATAGGCTGGGACCAGCTGACCATTCCCTGCTGGGGGTTGTGGCTGTTTTCCTGCGCACATGCTCGCTGAACTGGAAAATACAATTATACACATCCAAGCTTGCAGTGAGGTTTGGGTTTTGTTTTGTTTTGTTTGTTTTTTTGGTTTTTTTTGCTATAGCTAACAAGCTAAAGATTTTTCAACTAATTGATTTTATCTCTGGGTGAAGAAGATGTCATAAATCTCAGTCAGCCGACAATGATTAAGAGATAAAGGCAACTGGAGAGAAATATAAGTGCCGTTGTTGCTAAATGCTGATGGGCTCCATGGTGAGATAATCTTTTTAACATGGCAACCCATCCCACAGGCAAAATGTTTGTCCCAAGACCCATTTGTGAAGGAGAACAAATGGGGAAATCTGAAAGCAAGCAGGAAAGATATGAGTGAGAAATGAAACGCAAATTCAAATCCTGTTAGGGCTAAAGAAAAAGAAAGGCTTGAAAATAATCCCACTTTGAGTCCCCATAATGAATTGCTTATTACAATACGGATGGATTGCTCAGGAGGATTCTAAACCTCTACAGAGAGCAAGTATAGGGATTAGTTAACTCTATTGTTGTCATCAACGTTATGAGGTCTTGATTCTGCCATCCACATACCCTTTCAGTGGGTTTTACTTGTATTGGCATCAGTGGGATTCCTTGTTTGGCTAAATGCTACCCAGAAATGTATGGGCTGCAAAGCAGGGTGTTTATTTTGGAAAAGGAGAAACACAATTTCAGTATGTGGGTTAAACTAGTGGGGCACAGCTTCACTGAAGTGAATCACATCAGAATGAGATAAGCAAAACTCAGGGAAAAGAAAAGAAAAAAAGAAAAGAGAAAGTATGGCTTGGGCAATTGCTGTGTATCATACACAGCTTTGAGAAACTAGACCAAAAAATACATTGTGGTAAAATGAGCCAAAGACTTGCTGATGGCATTTCTTACACCCTTTCTTGACTACACTACAATTATTTCTGGAAATTCATTGAAAATGTCCTGCTAGAACAAAGCAAAGCATTTTTTTGTTGTTGTTATCCTGTCTAAGGATATAATAAAACAAACTTCTGATTAAGTTGCAGTATTTAAAGAATGTTTCATTCTGGGGAAAAGAATGTCTGGGATTAAGTTTTTTCCTCAAAGTTTCAGAATCTTCTGGATAATGGATTACTTTGACTTCACACTGAAAAGCACAATATATTTGTGATTAATAAACTAAACATGTAAGAACTAAAGCTAGATTTTGCTGATTAGAAGTTTATCTCCTTTCTAAAGCCTTAATTCAAGGATTGCACTACATGTATGCCTAAGGAACAAAAGCACTGACATCCATCATCTCTTTCTCCAAAGATTCCCTAGTTAGAACCTCAGTTTGAATACTACCTTGGATTCTTTATAACCTAATCCGTGTTGTTGCTGAACAGTCTTCATTTCTAATGAGGTGAAATGAACAACTTTTGGGCAGCTTATTTACAATCCTGATGGAGGAAACAATACGTTAAGGAAAAGGGAGGGTTGATATTAAGACAGTTCCTGCACTTACTATTGAAGAAAATTACTCTCATCATACCAAGATGTGAGCAAAGCTAAACAAATGAAGGACCTTGTGCCAAAGATCCCAATATCTAACAAGGCAGGGGATTCAGTAACAAGAGAGGTAGAATAATTAATGAGGAGTAACATGAGTAAAATAAATCTCTTCAGACTCTCCCAAGGATTTCTTTAGTTACTACTCCCAAGGATTTCTTTAGTTACTACTCATCAGTTTCGCCATGATCCTGCCAGAAGAAACAAGTTTTGAGGAGCTGGTGGCCTCATGAAGGAGTTCAACCAGCTCTGTGCATAAATCATAGAATCATAGAATCATAGANATATGGAGGAAAAGAAGCACATGCAATTCTGAAAGGAAGCTGACTTGTCAACATTGCTCATGAGAAACTAGTGCAATAAAGTTGTACATAACATCTTGGATTTAAAGAGAGAGACAATACGACCAGAATAGCATAACAAATAGAGCTTCAGTGGTAAAGAAGCTATCTGGACAGATATGTAGGCATAACGTGGACATGAAGGAAGCCAGTTGTTAGGTTCTTCTGGTTGACTTTGTAAAAAGAAAAGTCAAGAACTTAGAGAAAGCAAAATAGTAAAATTTTGGATATAGGAAAAATGAAAAATTGAAGTCAAGAGTGGCTTTCCAAAAAGGAAGTGGAATCACAGCTGACATCCATTTTTATAGTGACAACTACAAACAGTAGTCATCATCTGTGACAAAAAAAAGGGGAAGAAAGAAAAAGAAAATCCCTAGACATTCTGACATACATTAACAACTTGACAAGTGACAGGGTTTAATACATCTTATTTAAATGGACAGATAAATTAGTTAAGGATAGAATAAAAGTGATAGAAGATATTGGTGAAAATAACAGACATAAACAGAAACACAGAGTTTTGAATGTTTACCACATGAAGGGTAGGAGAAGCCACATAAGAGGATGAGATTATGGAGTAAAAAAAAAAAAAGTTGAGAGAAAGAGAAAAATAACTCTGATAGGTGATACAAAAGATAAACTACCTATTTAGAGAAAAAGAGCAACATTGCAGCAGCCAGAAGAGTAGAATGGGACAGGGCAGACAGGAGAGTTAGTCATAACTGAAGTAGTGAGTCTGACAGAAAAGTGATAGAAGGGTATTGTCCATGTCTCAGTGAGAAGGTGAGAGTCAGGCAAAAAATTGGCAGGGAAATTAATTAGCGAGTGATCAATAACTCAAGCAGCCAAGCACTGTAACTGCTGCAAGGATTACCAAGCAACAGGGGCAGTGAGCTAAGGAGAGTCACCAGGTAAAAGAAGCAGAGAGGTGTCCGGAACAGTGAAACTTAGAGCTCAAGAGTTTCCAAATGTCAGAACTTGTGGGCGACAGTAATGATCTAAAGCCATGCTGTGAATAGAGAGTGGTGTCCTTCCCAGAACCTTCTCTCTCATGTTGATAGTCTGCCTGTGATTCTAAGCACTAAAATAGTTCAAAGATCTCAAAGAAATCTCCTTTACTATTCCAGCCATTCTTTTCTGCTTCATCACCCCATTTCTAATCTATTCAACACCAAGAGAGAAGCCCTGAGGAAGTATTACTGTGATGATGAAACTTTGAATCCGGTATATACAAATTCTAAGCCCAGGATCCTTCTGTTTAGAGTGTTCTCCCATTACCTACATGCCATTGATATACATTTATATATTTATATTCCCTCCCCCCTTATCCTTGGGTGATTATTTTCCTATTGGAAAATTGAACTATAACCTTCTGAAAAAATCAGCAAAAGAACCTTTACTGAAACCTTTACGGAAAATTAGAAAAAAGCCTTTACTGAAGAAAGGACTAATCAAATTTTTGAAGCCTGTAGTTCAAGGTGAATTGTTTTATCGGAGTAGTTATTCATAAAATATCATGGGATCAGGTTAGAAGAGAGCCAAAAGTGTCCCACTCTAGAGAAAAATTATTTTAGGCATCTGTGCCATGGACTGAGTTGCATATGTGCTGAAGACCCAGCAGCATAATAATAAATATAATAACTTAAATAAATTACTACAAACTGCCAAACTCAAGTCTTTTGGAAATCCTATCTTCAGGAGCAACTTAAGAGAGTAAAAAGCCCAATACTCATGGTTTTCAATTAGACTTATACTCCTAATTCCTTTGTGTACTTTTAGAAATCCTATTCAAGGACACTTTGATAAAAAAAAAAATAAAAAAAAAAAAAATTGGCCCTGATCCTCAAATGTATTTCTAAGTTCTTGTGATTTCAAAGGGACTTAGGCACAAAAAAACCTTTGGAGGATTAGGTACTTGGCATAAATGAGCAGCCCAAGTCAAAGTTACACCAGGCTTCACTGGAAAAACACAGACATTAAAACTTGAGAGCTGATAGAGATCACAGAAAGCAGCAGCAGCATACCTTGTGTGAAGCAGATCTAGGCAAACCTGCTTTAGCAGGGGGGGTTGGACTAGATGATCCCCAAAGGTCCCTTCCAACCCCTACTATTCTGTGATTCTGTGAAGCTGCCTTTAATAACCAGACACTGTAACAGCTGCAATTTCTGGGTAATTTGAAAGTCTAACATCAAAGCATCAAACACAATGTGCATTGTGGAGAGGGATGCATTGAAGGTAGAAGGTAGTAAATTCCTTATGAAGTACACAAGCTGGCAACAACTGCACATTACCTATCTAAAAGCAGTAGAATATCTCACAAGCATTTCTGAATGTGAATTGGAAATGGCAGGTATGGCCACACAATCAAGGGCAGTAACATAATCTTTGCTTTTTCATTCAGTTATTTCACACACTCTGAAAGACTTCCCAGACTTCTTGAGTTCTCTGTGAGGAGTGAAATGCTGCCCCTGAAGATGTAAACCACAGGATTTAATTCCTTATTCTCCTATACAGCTTTCCACTGGCTTCTATTAAAATTGTTTGAATGATCCCTGTGATTATGATCTGGAAGAATAGCACTAAATTTCCCTCTTTAAAATTCATGGAACTGGAGGGATGTTAAATTGTGTGTCCCATATCATAACAAGGAGTCTAAGGGACAGCAGCAGTCAGTATCCAAGCCTCCAAATCAAAGGTAAGTGGTCCAGCCCTGTGAGGCTTAACTCTTCTGCAAGAGCAAGCTACAAGAAGGCAGCGTGCATGTCTCCCACCAGATGGTTGACTTTCCAGTTAGAATTAGATGACATCTTAGTGACTGGATGTTAGGAACAGAGGTAGGTGTACAGAAAATAAGGTTTCAGAAGAAGAGGATGTAGTCAGACTTGGAAAACCTATCCACATTTCTCTTAGAGGAGAGGACCGAAGTAAATCTGGACAGCTACCCAGATATGTCATTAGAGAAGAGAAAAAGAGTGACGTTCAGTATCTTTGCATAATGGGACTGTAGCTAAAAGTTCATGAGTGTCTGTTAACATAGATATATTTTGGTCTATTAGGTTTCTTTTTCCACATCTTTTGTCCTCTAGTTATGAATACCCTAGCACCAGGTTTTTTCTCATCTGTAAACATCAAGGTCACACTGAGGCCAAGCCTAGATGGTCCATAAAATGTAAAGTTGCTTTAGCTAAGAGAATCATAGAATCATAGAATGGTAAGGTTGGAAGGAGACCTCAAGGATCATCTAGTTCCAACCCCCTGCCATAGGCAGGGACACCTCCCACTAGCACAGGTTACTCAAGGCCTCATCCAACCTGGCCTTGAACACCTCCAGGGAGGGAGCAGCCACAACCTCCCTGGGCAACCTGTNCTTGTTGAATTTCATGAGGTTGGCTTGGGCCCACCTCTCCAGCCTGTCCAGGTCCCTCTGGATGGCATCCCTGCCCTCTAGCAAGTTGACTGTGCCACACAGCTTGGTGTCATCTGCAAACTTGCTGAGGGTGCACTCAATTCCTCTGTCCATGTCACTGACAAAGATGTTAAACAGCACTGGTCCCAGCACTGACCCCTGAGGGATGCCACTTGTCACTGGTCTCCAGGTGGACATTGTGCCATTGATCACCACTCTCTGTGTGTGACCATCCAGCCAATTCCTTATCCAGCGAGTGGTCCACCCATCAAGTCCATGTTTTTCCAGCTTGGTGACCAGGATGTCATGTAGGACAGAGTCAAATGCCTTAATACTTGTGGCTGGGTCATGTGATACTGCCTTTTCCTTTTATTTGGAATCTTTTGGATTAGAGAGTGATGGCCTTAAAAACTCACACAATGCTCTGCAAATTAGTCCATCTGTCTATCAGTCATTCAATTGCTTCTGCAGCCCACTGTGGTGATTGTGCAAAGGACAGTAGTCCCTGGGGTGACCTCAACAAGGAGTTTACAAAATAAGCCTTTTCATAGGATGTTGCAATCAGTATGTTTTCTTCTAAAATGCTTTTCTTCAGTTTGTGATACAGTAGCTCTGAAGAGGTTCTCTTTCTCTTTGAAGCATCCTTGCACCAGTATATGCACAAGTACTGCATGTGCATACACATGTGGCTGTGTGAATGGGTTAAGGTTTCTAACCCTATTACAAATGAATCTATGTATTTCTCTGGAAGATTCTTAATGTTTGTATGATGAAAAGCAGATCCAAATCCACAAAATATTTGTACAAGGACAAGCTGAACAACTGTGGTCAAATAAAACATAAAGAAAACATAAATAAAATATCACGTCTAGAAATAACTTCTGAGAACTCTATCATGGAATTGGAAGAAAGTTGGATTTTAAATCTTTGGCATTTATTGACCAGCTCCTTAAAGTGAAATGTTTCAACACACTTCTAAAACTGTCCCTTCACAATGGAGTTAGAACACAGTGATTTGCAACTTTTGGATCTAGATTAGCTTTATGTTTCCAAATATGTTTTCCCATCCTCATATGACTCTCTGTTGTAAAATGTGATGCCAATAGAAGGGAAAAGAAAAATAGAATGTGAATCAGAGTTCACATTTTGGACTTTAAGTAATGGTGATTAAACTTATTGCCTTGAGAAATAGTATTTCAAATACCATTCAAATGGGTTTTGGAGCTGTTTGCAGAAATCAGGATAAAGACCACAGGTTTTTAACTGGAGGGGTAAACACAGGCTTTAGAATTAGAAAAAGAGGGCCTGAATCTCATCAGGCACCTGCCGAACTGATCACTTCAGACATCTTGGCTGGGTTCTAGAAGCCTTCCTGCACATCCTTTGCCAACAATCATCACTAATCTTCTTGTACTAAGTCACCAAATTGTTCCATAATACTCAAAAGTGAATATTTCTTACTTGTCTTATAACTTGATAGGTATTGATTTACCTTCGCTGAAGTTTAGGGCACTGAATTCCCTTCATTTCATACAGTTGAGGAAAGTGATTCTTAGTGGCAAGGAGCTAAAACTACTCCTATCTGTACCTTAAACATCAATGCAGATCAAAAGGCAACACAAAGGTGTTCCAAGCACATGTGTGTGAGAGATAACATAATATGGAGATACACAGAAAAAGTGTGAGACTCACAGCAGACTGGCCAGAGAAGATGAGAGAAAAGGCACGAAGAATAAACCAGAAGTAACCACAGAACAAATGCAAAAATATAAGAGAACCTTTTAGCCAGAGGCTGGGTTTAGTTTTGGAGCAATCTGTGAAGAATTTGTCTCCTCTTTGATTTCTTCTGTGCTTAGGGAAATGGGTTTGTATGTTGTAAATGAGCAGGATTGCATCAGAAATGCCAAACTCAATTATCACTCCCCCTGATGAAAAGAGTTTTCGAAGCTCTGCAGTTTGGCCAACTGCTCTCTTTAAAGAACAGTAATAAAACTGATCCTATGTTGATTGTTTATCCAGGAGAGGAATTACAAATAATATCATGTGGCAGATGGATGTACCAAAAAAAAAAAGGAGTGGGAATAAAATACTGGCTCTGTGCTACATTACAAGTCTGAAGACAAGAAGATCCTGTCTTCAGATTCTGGGGGTTTTTTGCATATGTGAATATCCACAGTATTTAAATCATACGTGTTATGTGGGGAAATTAAATGAGGCCTTATGATTTCAACAATTTACTGCTTGGATTTACTCCCCACACAGGAGTAAAATTTTTTGCTAATGTGTGAACTGAGGGTCACATTTGTGAGCTGAGTCCAGCTGTAGAAACTTGACAGCCATAAAGGGTAAGGGGGATTTTCTACTTGCTACTGGTATCACTCATGATCACTGGCTTGGAGCCTGTCTCTACCAAAGAAGATAGCAGATGCATTGTTTACATTTCTACAGAGAATCACTCTACAGTTAACCAAGATCACAGGCTTCTGAAATAATAAACAAGAGATTCTATCAGCTTAAAGTAAGAGGCAATTTTCATGCTCACAATAGAAATCGCAGCTACGTTCTTACACTTCTAAGAAGGAAAAAAACCATAGGTTAGACACTAAAACAAATGTGTTGCTACTCATAAAATGTTGACCTGTATGTCAACATTATTTTTCTACCTGCAAATAATTTATGAAGTAGTTCTTTTGTAGTCTGGGACTGTCTAGCTTTAAAAAAAAAAAAAAAGGTAATTCTTCCTTTAATGGCTTTGGATTTTCTATATCGAATAGTAGAGATTCAGCAAAACCAGCACAGTTAGGTTAGAAGCTTAGGTTCAGTAAGTGTTGTTCAATGACATCAAACATTGAAGCAACTACATTCATTTGTGTATGGAGGAAAGATCTACTTCTTATCATTCTCTGATATTCAGGGGCCAATGTCTGTTCTAAATATTCCCCATAGAGAGTCCAAGGCTGACACAATCATCTGCCCTTAACTTAGACACTTGAGACATGATGCTATGTAGCTGCTAGTGATAAGAAACAAAGCAGCAGAAGAGTGGGGCCAAGGATAGCTGAAGTAGATGATAGGCCAAGCTACTATCCTTCTGTAAATAATATTTCTTGGCCTATATGAGATGTTTCTACAAATAGATCATGACAGAAAATAATTTGTCCATCAACTCAATATTCTAAAGGTTTTCTGTGCATCTGTCTTGTGCAGCCATCTACAGAATGAAGTTTCTTTCCCACGAGCAATGTCTACATTACCATTCCCAGCACAGTGGCCAGATGAATACAGCAAAGAGAGGACAAAATGTTGACTCAGATTTGTCCTGCCTCCCAAACAAAAAACTACTAAGAAATTGCTCCTGCAAAAAAGCAGCAAAATGTGTCCCTATCTTAACTTTTCTACCTCTTTCACCTTTCATGTCAAGATGTTGAGCAAGGATGAAATAATTACATTTTGGTGCATGTGAAACAGGCTGTGTTCCAAAGAGGAACAACTTTCATTGTATAATTTTTTTTCTGGCAGAAATAGACTAACTTACATTACTTACCCAGCTGAGAATCAGAAAGCAAACTGACACTGAGTTAACTTTTCTTTAGCTTTAATGACTGATTTTTTTCTTCTCCTGGTAAGAGCTCTTACTCTCAAGAAGGACAACTTCCAACAGGAATTACGGTTTAACCACAGTTTTGAGAAGATATTGGTGCAGGGCTACATTTGTGTGGAATATCACAGGGAAAGAATTGACTTAAGGTGCCACTCCATCACCAAACTCAATTGGAGCTCAGAGAAAGGAAGAGACAATCTCTACTGAAGACACTGAGAATTCCTACTTTTCCAACTTTAGGGGTGAGGATAACTTTTACAAACAGATCATACACTGCCAAGCAAGGGGTGACTAACTCAGAAGTTTTTCTTCACAGGGTTTCTGCAAATAAATATTTGTTTGATAAGGGATTTTGTTTTGTTTTGTTTGAAGATAGCAGCCATTTCAAAAGAGTAGTTAACACTATTGAAAAAAACAGAATATCTACCTATGTGCACATCTGCATTCTGCCAGGGAGCCTATGCTACTGCTAACTTCTCTGGAGAAGAGAAGGCTTCGAGGAGACCTTAGAGTAGCCTTCCAGTATCTGAAGGGGGCCTACAGGAAGGCTGGGGAGGGACTATTTATAAGATCTTGCAATGACAGGACAAGGGGCAATGAGTCTAAACTGGCAGAGGGAAGATTTAGACTAGATGTTAGGAGGAAGTTCTTTACAGTGAGGGTGGTGAGACACTGGAACAGGTTGCCCAGGGAGCTTGTGGCTGCTCCCTCCCTGGAGGTGTTCAAGGCCAGGTTGGACGATGCCTTGAGTAACCTGTGCTAGTGGGAGGTGTCCCTGACTATGGCAGGGGGTTGGAACTAGATGATCCTTGAGGTCTCCTTCCAACCTTACCATTCTATGATTCTATGCTTCTATGATTCTAACCAATGTGCAGAGTTAATAGACTGAAAGCTTTACTTAGCCACATTAGCAGTATTAGCCATTACTACCTGAGCCAGGACAGATTTTTCCCAGCAAAGTTATGTGCTTTCCAATTTTATGCTACACTGTTTTCAGCCAGCAAGCTAGCTCAGCCACAGCTAGATTAGGAGAAAGAAGAGAAAAAGAGAAGAAGGGGATGGAAGCGATGTCCTGTCCCTGTACCAGGCTTCACTGTAGAGCATACACAGCCTAAGAAAAATGATTCCATCGCTTTCATCCATCATATTTCATTACATTCCCATACAGCACTGTATTTAGATGAGGAGCTACTAAGAATAAAGCTCCTATAGTCTTCAGTTCATAAATCCAACCTGAACAAGTTTGTGCCCAAAGAAAGTGATCCAAAGCCAGCTACTAGGAATCTAATTGTGATGGAAATGGCACATTAAATTCTCCTGGACAATGGATGTGTAAATGGAACATAGCACTTGCTGCAGATGAAGCTTTTGGATTTAAACCAGAAGGTTAAGGCTACCTGAGCACACTGTTCAAACTGAGCACACTGTTCAAACACTCCAGGAAATCATGTTTGAGTCCCAGGACAATGTAGACAAGTATGGGTTTATGCTTCTGCTAGAGTTATTTGAAATTACCAGAACGTTATCAGTTAAATAACAGCAGCTGCCATGGTGAAGATATGGTAGGAAATCTGTGTTTCTTGGAACTCTTGCTCTGGACAAAAAATTGGGTTATTAGGCCTCAGCCCAGACAAAAATTGTTTTAAAGCTATCCAAAAATTCTGGAGGCCAAATATATATTTATAGCTGGAAGGCCACTAAATAAGGGACAGTTTTAAAACACTTATTCACACTACCAAGGTCTTAACAGGAACTGGGCTTAGATATATAAATAACTGTTAATAAATCTTTGTAAATGGTTCTGTTTTCAGGGCTGGATATGTACATACATCTTTAATCTACAATGTGATTGATGTCTTTAGGTATTTTAGAAATAAACACAACCATGGAAATGTCTTTAAAATGTGGTTTACTGTGAACGGTCTCTAAAGTTTAATGTGTTTGCAGCTCTCAGAAATCTCTTCCACCTTCCTCGTGCAGAGTAGTACCTTTCTGAACTGCAGGGCTGTACTGCATCTCCCTGTGTTGCCAATAGAAACCTTAGCAGAATCAAACCCTTAACAACATGGCAATAATAGATTCCAGTCGTGCACAGCCTTATGTGTGTGCTTAATATCAAGCACATGAGTAACTCCAGGCTAGAACCTGAGCATACAAAAGAGCATAGACCAATTCATTCAACTCCTGTGCATGCTTTGACAGGTATCCTTTTGTTCACTACCTCCACTCCATCCCTGAAAACACAAGTCTCCCTTTTATTAGTTTCCTAAACATAGATTATTCCCCCCCCCATCACTTAGTGCTTTTAAGGTTGCAGAACAAAGAAGATATTTTTTTTAAAACATTAGAATATATGAGAAAAATGCAAAATTGTCAAGTATTCAAATAAACAACTTTGCATTAAATATGCAGGAAAGGCAACAGTTTAAGGGAACAAAATCAATGCAAAGCAAAATAAGTGAACAATTTTCAGGTAATGAAATTCAGTAGGAATTCTACCAATATTTGTATGGTTTTTGAAGAGTGTAAAAGTAGGACTAAAATCTCATCTCAAATTCACCTTGCTCTTCTTTGGTGTGCTTTTGACATATACCTCCAAAACGACTTAAGAGAGTGGATGATTGCATCCAACACTTAAGGTGCTGTGTTGAGCACCAGGTGAGATGAGAACAGTCTCCTGACTTCTATGGGCTTGTCAATAGTCTGTCAGGTTGACTGGGCTTTTTTTCTCCATCTATGAGAGGAATGCTGCACTAACTGAAGCCAGGAAATATATTTGTAACCTCTTAAACAGATGAAGCTTTCCCATTCCACAGTACTACTTGCAAAGAGGTTTAAGTTATGTCTTAAATACAGAAATGGCTGCATAGACTTGAATTTATTGGGTAGCAGAAAAGTCTTTTTCAAGTAAAATGTCTTGGCTTCTTGATTCCCAGTAACAAACCATTTTTTCCACTATTTTCTCTTTTATTTTTTATTTTCTTTCAATGGATTATCTGCTATATAGTACCTGTTATTTTACTGGTTTGTGCCCTGTAAACACTGTTCTCATGCTAGTCTCTTTCTACAGTAGTAGCTTGGGCTAAATCCTTTGTTACCAAAGTAAAAATAAACCATTTTACAACATCAAAAAATAAAACTGGTCTGGATTGGATCACCAACATCTAAAAGCCTGCTGCTGTGAATGCTTACCTGTCTACAGTCACATCTAGCTTTTTCTTGTTCAAACTTTGGATCTCAGATTGTGACATTGAGTTGTTTCTAAGTGATTCATTGCAAGATGAGAAACTCCCTTTGCTCTGATTTCAGGTATTTACCAAGGACATCACATCTAAGTAAGGACACCACTGAGACTACTGTGTATGCTCCTGACCTTGGGACAGGGCAGCCTTACATATGGCTGCACAGCTTTCCCCACATGTACCTCCAATGTGGATGCTGGCCATCAGCAGTGCTCAGTGTCTGCCAGGGCTGGACTCAAGTGATTCATTCAGATGAGACCTTCTCCTTACTCTCAAATATAAATGTATAGTCTGAATCAGTGTAAAGAATCAGATTCTGAGTTAGTGACCTTGAGTGGATGGTACTGTGGGAAGAATCCTTTTTGTATAAACTACTTGAGTGGCTACTGCCATTTTTTTTAAACAAACAAGCAAGCTGTCTATATGAACCAATCTTCTCTTATTGTCAAACAAAACACATTTTGTGGCTTGAAACATTACTCTAAAACCTCGTCCCAAACCCCTACTTGTTTCCTCAATAAATCTGAGGTTACCTTTGCAAATCAGTTTACTGTTGCCCATTTTACAAAAATCTGCTGTCATAGGAAGCATGAGATGAAAAACTTCTTTAAGAAGTGATACTTTCTCTGCCCTTTGTTTTTATAACATGATCAGAGGGCAGGTGGGTGATTCAGAAAAGCCCTGTGTGGAGTCAGCTGGCCAGGGACAGGGCTAAGCAGTTCTCTAGAACTACTAGCCATATCTATTCTGCAGGAATGACCAGTAGAAGATAATTAACCAGCTGTCTCCACAGAACAATCAGATGATTACAGCCCAAGATCTAGGTTGTCTGATACTGAGTGAATTTGGATGGTCTGAACCAAGGGTTCATCATTTAGCCACTTATACAAATTATACATAAATCACAATAACGTGACTAGGGAGATTCAGGCACCAAATTGAGTAGTCCTTTCCCTTTCTCATCTCTCACCTCCCCTCCAGCACACCCACTGTACTCAATGAAGCCTTTGCCAGCCTAGGTGTGGTGGCATTTTCTCCCCATATCGTTTCTGCTCCACCAGGGGATCTCCACCCCCTTCCCCATGCAGCTCATGCCATTTAGCCCAGATGGGTGCTAAAGAGGGGAGGCAGAGCCAGCCACCATTTTGGAAGTCAAATGTTCTCTCCCTCAGAAATCAGCCCTACTGCAGGAGGGCAGTGGCTAGCATCTGTTACAGCAAGCCTGACTGCTTGCCTGAGTGCATGCTGCACAGCCAAGTGGGCCTGCTGAAATTGGCTGCTGGTGTTGGTGTGGCAGCACTGGCTGAGGTGAGACGTCACTGCAGACAGACCCCTGCATATCTCAGTGGTACTGAGGCTCTGTGCAGGGGCCAGAACCACAGAGAGGCAGTGGTGCCTCTGGCTTCATTCCCAAACACAGCCAGTAAGTGGAGCAATAAAAAATATTTAGCGGCGCGCAGACAGGGTGGGATAACAAAGATACCCAATAATGTTGCTCACCCTCCTGAACTGCCACTTCTTTCCAGGGTAATTCAGGAATGGGTACCCTTGTTCTGAGCTAGAGGTAGATGTCTGATCGTAGGCAACTCTAATCATAGTCTTTTATTTCCATGACAATCCAACAATGAGAAGTTTCCCTGCTGCCTCCTCATGAAATAAAGCGGAGAGACAAAGAGAAGTGGTCAGGCCCAGAATTGAAAGACCCTCTCTGGAGCCAGCATCATTTAACAATGATTACTTTGCTGCTCCTTGCCCAGCAGAAATGAGAAGGAGGTGCATTAGGGTAAGAAAGTGATTACACTGCCTCCCTTTCAAGCTCTAGACCGGTGCTGTGACTTGATACGGTTTTTATCAGAGACTGCAATGCTGCATTACCAAGTAAGCAGTAAATTATGTCGAAATCAATTATACTACCCCAAGCAGAGATTCTGAGTAGAAAATAAATGGGTCTGGGGGTGGAAGGAACAGACACTGCTTATGCATTTTGATTAGATAGCTAGCTATCATCCTCCACGAGAAAAGAACAGCCAGCAAGCCATGAGATCAGAAATGTTAAGCTGACTTTATCACACCTATGTATGTTTTACTGCAGCCTGCAAAAGAAGATCATGGACCTTACTGGAAGTCCTCTAGCGTGACATTAGTTTTTCTGGTTTAAAGTGCTTTAAGCCAGCTTCTGAAAAAAAAAAATATTATATGACCTAGATGCATAGACTGACAGAAAAGATACTCATTGTGAACCTTCTTGCCCAGGAAAAAAGTATGAATCAATGAATCTTTATTTCTAAAAGGCAGAATGGTCAAAAGAATAGATTTATGTTGAAAAAAAACCTTTAGTTTTTGTAGTGGCATTTGCAAGGAAATGATCTCCTGAAATTGTAATGGATGAAAAGATTCTTGTTACAGTAGATTACTACGAACAAAAACCTAAGCATTTACTGCCAGCCTGCTAAACAGAGCAGGAGGAAAATTACACAGGCTGACATTCAGTCTAGTTACAGGCCTGTAAAGTTGAAGTAAGGATAGTGAAGTTTCCAGAACTAGGGTATTTCCCAAATTGATGAGAAATATTTCTGTTATTAACTCCTCTCAATATCATGAGCATGTTTACATTTGATTGACATCTCTGAACAGAATGAGAAATAATCACTGCCTTTAGGGTTGTGGAGTCTTAGAGGGATGTGTGTTATAATTTTCCCATCATGTAACAGGGCAACTGGTCACTTTTGCACAACAGATTATCATTCAAGCAGACATATTACCCTACAAATTTCACTCCCACTGCATTTTTTCCAGTACCACTGAAGTATGTGAATATGGTGAGATGCAGTGTAAGGCAGAATTTGCTTCTTTAGATGTAAGTATAAGATATCCTACTGGGCCTGCATGGGCTATAATGCTTCACTTTAAAAGGATTTCAGGAGTCCTGGAGTTTCTTTACACTGCACTAGTAAACAGTTTTAGGAACTCCAACAGGTTGATTTAACTTTTCCCTCACAGAAAATTTACTTTATCACTGCTTTCTCTCTTTTTTTTTCTTTTTTTTTTCTTTGTTTTTTTTCTTCCTTTTTTTTTTCCATTTCTGCAGCAATTACAGCAGAAGAAAAGCTATCAGAAAGGTCCAAGCCCTTGAAAAGGCTCAGGAGTACACTCTCTCATCTAACACCCAGAAAAAAATTCCACTCAGAAATGAGACTAGCTCCCCTAGAAAGAAGAGAGTTAAAGTGACCATGTCTATATTAGCAGGAAAAACATATGTAATAGAAAGAATAGTTGTGTATGTACAGAAATACTTTAGGAGCTATTCAAGGATGGAAAAGGGACTTCATCCTTTAAAAATAATAGAGCTCCTTCATTGTGAAAGGAGTTATCTGGGTACAGAAACATGATTGTTATTGCTGTGAGAGAAAACTTTCAAGGATGTTTCAATGGCTTTGAAACCTAGATTTGAATGACAGTTATGGGGATCTAGGCTCTTAAGGTACTCATTGCTTCTGAAAATGCTGTGCATTTGTTTATGTTTGTAGTTTCTCCACAAAAGGTTTCTCTGTAGTGATCTTGTAACTGCCTGTCAAGGTTTGCTTTACAGCATAAGCTAGAAAAATTTGCTGGTTTGTATGTTATTTAAATGGCTTTTTTTGTCTTATTCCTTTCCCTCTTACGACTTTAAATTTTCTGCACATTAAAAGATCTCTTCACCCCTTTGACAAACAAAGTTTAAAAGAAATAAACAATAAAGCAAAAGCAAGGCTCTTCTCCATTTACAGACAAGCTTCCTCTGGTGTTTCCAAGCTCTAGAGGAAAATAAAGCACTTGAATGTAACACGTACAATTCCAAGCTCAAACGTAAGGGCACTATCAGTGTAGTTTATACAAAGTGATAGGGTAGTAGGAGTTGATAAAGTAATCTACCCACACAAATGGACTTCAAACAGTAGTTTTCAGCTAAGAAAAACAAACACCACATCCCAGATTGAAAAAAAAATAATTTAAAATTCTTTGCACTTCTCAGCTTTCCCCCAGGAATATTCTTCCTTCCTCCAAGTTCAGTGTTGTCATGGAGAGTGATGTGTTAAGATCTGAAACTGGCAGGCTGCTTACTTTCAATGTTTTAATTCACAACTAATGCTCACTAAGCAAAGGGAGGCCTTGTTTTCTGCTGGAATAGCAATAACTTTACAGTGCAGAACTGGTTGCAGAGTAGGAAATGTAGGCATCTTTCCCTGTAGAGTCTATATTTGCTCAACTGCTTGAATTTCACTGAAAGCTCTCAGGTATAAACAGGTGAGCACTGTGGATTATCCAAGCAGGGCTTTTCTCAAGTTAACTCTGGGTGAAATGAGGCAAACTGGAAAACTGGAGTCTGTATTTGACTCCTTCCAAGAGATGAATGCTTGTAATATTCAAACCAAGAGTTTGATTCATCAATTATTTCCAATTTACAATGTCAAATCCAGTCTGAATGCCCAACCAGAAGGCTGTTTATGGAAAAAAAGCTGAAAAAATAGCTATGAAAATGAAGAGTCAAGAATAAAAGCTGAGGAACAATTTAGCTGAAACTAAAATAGCAGACAAGATATTGAAATTGATATTAAGATATTAAAAGTATTTCAGATAAGAACATCTTCCAAAATCAATAGTTATGACTCTTACAAATAGCTAAAACCAAGAAAATACTTATTTGGTCATTTCCTCCCTGGGAAGAAATCAAGCTAAATTCCACCCAGAAACAATTAGGTCAGCAGTTTGTCAGCATAGGCCTAAAAAATAAAATAAAGTGTACATAGCAATTTCAAAATTCTGTAGATTAATTTTTAGTTCTTTCCTTTGATGGATTTGAAAAGGAAAAAAAAAAAACAGAGACTGTAAAACCTTTTGACACTCAGTGTATGGTATTTAATCAGAAGAGAACTAATTGGCTTGGAGGAAAAACAATTTGCTAAAATAACAGGCAATGCATGTCATCAGTGCAGTGATTGAGCCAAGTCTAGTAAATCATTGCTGGGATCTAGCCACTATGCATAAGTCAAAATTAATCAGAGAATTTGCAATGGCTTTTGTATGCACTAACCATGTGAAAGACTCATCTGTCTTCTTGAATATTATTTGCTGATGCATATTTTCCTGTGTGGAGTGGAGTGAGAACAAATAAGATATTTCAGTACTATCAAAAGCATATTTTCAAGGCTATAAATGAAATACTGACCTAGAGCATCTTTACATTAGTTCATAGGGAATGGTAGTGACATTTTGGACTGTTAAAATGTTTGGTTTATTTGAAGGGATATTAATTTAAAACTTTTTTTCATGCTGACATGCAAATGTAACTACCATGAGACAATGTCTGACTTTGTCATTATGTGTGTCATTCTGCCTGTGTGTGAATCCAAGCACTTCTCTGTTCAGCCAGTATGACTGAGGGAAGAAAATATCATGACATGAAAGTGAGCTGGCCAATACATGCCATGTGGCTAGGTAACATAATGCTTGCCTTGGCATAGCTTTGGGGAATGGCCAGGCAGTTCCAACAGAGAGTCTTGGCAATTAAACTAAGCAGAGACAATAGAAAAATATAAAGAGAGGCAGTTACAGAGAAATATGCAACAGAGCAGTGTCACCAGAAGAAAGCAAGTAAGAAGTTGCTGCCATTTTGTATTGGCACAAATATTCGGATCGTAGAACTGCAGAATGGTTTGGGTCAGAAGGGACCTCCAAAGGTCATCTAGTCCAAGCCCCCTGCAGTGACTGGGGACTGCCTCTGCTAGATCAGGTTGCTCAGAGCCCCGTCAATCCTGACCTTGAGTGATTCCAAGGATGTAGCCCCAACTACCTCTCTGGGCAACCTGTTGCAGCGTCCAGCATCCTCAAGATAAAGAATTTCCTCCTCATATCCAACCTAAATCTACTCTTCTCTAATTTGAAGCCATTGCTCCTTGTCTTATAACTGCAGGCCTTTGTAAGTAGTCTCTCTGCAGCCTTCTTGTAGGCCCCCTTCAAGTATGAAAGGCTGCTATTAGGTCTCCCCAGAGTCTTCTCCTCTCCAACCTGAACAACACTATCTCCCTCAGCCTTGTCTCATAGGAGAGGTGTTCCAGCCCCCTAATGATCTTCATGGCCCTCCTTGGAATCCACTCCATCAGGTCCATGCCCTTTCTCTGCTGAGGGCAGCAGAGCTGAATGTAGCACTCCAGGTGAAGTCTTAGCTGGGAAAAGTGCACACACACACTTTTCCCTTTCCTGGACATGACCTACTGATTATGTAAGAATATCCAAGGTTTGAATTCTCACACCTCTCACTGTATCCATATTTTGTTCATGAAACTTCCCCTTTTTATACTTTTCCTTTCTTTTTCCTTAAAAGGAGAACCTTGTAATTATTTCTTCTGATATTCAACACTGACCATAAAATAACTGTGTCCTCTGTAGTGCCCTGAAGAATCTGAGAGAGAAAACTAGAGAAAAGTATCCCTAGGTATGTCAGCTTTTTGGCTTAGTAACCTTGACATTGCTCCTTTAAGCTGCTTCACAGCTACCTGCTGCGTTAGAGCAGTCGGAGGGAACAGCCTCTGCGTGTTAGAATGAAGCAAGTATCACACAGGACAGAGCATCTTTGCCACACACTGTGATGCAAGATTCTGCAGCAATAAAAATGTAAACTGTAGATGTTTCCTATGGGATCAGAAATACTGCCATTTTGATGCACAAAACATAAGAGAGGTCTGATATTTGAGGATTTTCATCCACTCATAGTGTTCTCTAGATTAGAGGTAGGAGAAATGGAAAGATGCTTATAAGCAATCTTTGCAGTCTTCAGGGGATGAAGCAAATAAGAAAATCAAAACTCTTTTGTTTATACTTGAGGGTAATTCAATTTCATCTCATTTGGAACATGACAGAAAGATGAAAACTAAAATGAAAACAGCTTTTGAATTAAAGACAATCTTTTCAAATCAATCAACATTAAAGAAGAAAAGAATTGGAACAATAAGTGAATGACATGCACTATTGCTTGGAAACTTTTGAAATCTTAGCTTTGTAAACAAAATAAAATCTTCTATATTTGTGTATTGATGGGACAAATTTCATTACTTACATTCCCTGAAACCATAATACATGGGGTGACTTCAGCCATATTTCGTTCACAAGACTGTTTGAACTTTACCTCCCATTATTCACTATCTGGCAAGTGTGTATTCACCTAAATACTCTCTCCAATTAACAAAGGATATGCAACACAGAACTTATAAGTATTTCTGTTCCTCTCTGATGAATGCTTACCTATGAAATGTTGCAGAAGTGAGCAGTACTGAGTACAGATGGAGCTCTGTGACTCACTAGAATTAATTTATGCACATCTCAATCTCATAATTCAATTTCTAGTAAGAATTTTGATGAGCCCATTTTATTTACTCCCATGTAATTCTGTGGAATTTGGACATCCAATTAAGGAACTTTAAAAATAAACTACAGACCGCTCAGTTCTCTGATGTATTCCCCCTGAGAATGGATTAAATCAGGTGACAATAAGATGAGTTTATAGATTTCATTCATATTGGTTTTCTCTCACTTTTGCACCTGATGGCATGGCAGGGTGAATTAAAATGGGACTAACCAGAAATGCACAAGGTTTGTCCTTCACAATTCCTTTTCTGCCACACATCCAAGTGCAGTTCCAGTGTGTAGTTCCAAGAATATTCATACACACACAGAAAGGGGGTGTTCCTGCAAGAAAGTTTATCTGAAAACACTCATTAAATTCAAGTGCTGAACATTATGGCTATTTATGACATTAATGGTATGTTCAGATGCTTTAGTGCAAAAGACTCTAAAGTTATTTTTTAACTAAAAAAAAACCTCTCTGAACTTTTTCTTCTTATCAGCTCTCACCTCTCACACTTTCCCCCCGCTGCCTTCTTCAGCTGACATCTTCTTTATTTGCTCATAAATGTCTCTGTGGCCTTTGTGTTTTCCCCTGCACTACTCCTAAAGCTAGGAATTTCTTGCCCGAAGTAAATATTGCTCCTCTTTCATGTGTCTCTTCTATGGCTCTACCACAAAACAGACAATAATTAGCTAACTTGAAATGGCTAATTGAGAGCCATTTGGAGCCTGAGGGACTGATGGAGAAAGACTACTTCCATACACTTAATCAAAACCTGATTAAAATAGGTATGAATGCAGGAAGGTTTATATTAACTATTTGCTTTTTTCCTCACTCATTACCTTTTCTTTTTTTCTGATATATCTCTATGGAAGAAGCTATATTCAGTTCCTGTAATACAGCATCTGGAACAACAGATTGGTCCTTGTTGGAATTCCTGGGCTTTACTATAGTGGAACTATGAGATCAAACAGTAAGGGTGAAGTTCTCTCTCATGTTATGCAGTCATTTTAGGCTAACTCTGATTCCAGCAGAAGTCAGCAGGGTAAAACTGGAACTTTTCTAAGTCACAAAGTCCTATTCCTGTCTCACCCCACCCCTTTTTTTGTTTCCTTTTTAATTTAAAAAATCAGTATCCTTGAAGTTTTATCATTACCTTCAGTGAGTAAAGTACTACATGAGTTATTCACCTCAGACACTTGAGCATCATACTCAGCCAAGTAAACCTAACGCCTAATTTGCAATGTAATCCTAACAGGATGCAAAAAAACAGCAACCAGGAGAGCAATTCGACAATCACTTTTCACGACTGAAGAGCTGTGTTTGAATCTCTGCGTTTCTCCATTTTCTTTATACTTAGAGTGCCCTGTGGAATAGGTTTTTTGGAATGCTAAACATAACTTCAAATTTTACATCTGCCATTGAGTAGTAGCTCTGATGCTTAATAAGCATGCTGCATTCAGGAAATATCCATTATTCATTTCCAGTGTACCTTCTGGCTGAGGTCCTGAATCTACCGTCTGTTGGGGAGTTTTCTGCTGGATTGAATTGGCCTTTCTGTTGCAGTGCCTGACTACACAGGTTTTTTAGTTTCAGCTTTTGCCATGCTCCATGTCGGTAACTTCACTTGACATCAGCCTAAGTCTTGGGAATTTCCAGCAGGAAATGCTACCCCCAGCATGATCAGACACACTCTTGTTGTCTGCAGTTGGTGTTTTATTTTGAACACCAAGCATTCCTCCCTTCATATATCTGAGAGCATTTCAGCTCTGTGATTAAGGCCGGTATTAGATGACCTTTACTCTTCTTTCCCTTGCTTTCCTCTTAAGAGTTAAATGAAAGCCTTCCGTTCCTCTACAGGGTACTTAGAACTAAGGCACTATGGCGCTAGCAGCAGGTTGGTTTCATTACATTGATAGGATACATGTGCTGTTTTTTATCTCTAGCATTTTCTCAGTAATTCAGCACTTTAAAGTCTCAGCTGTCTACCGATCTGCAGACAATTGTTTGGTGTAATACTATCCGGAAAAAGCTGATAAAACACAGATGTGACTAGGTCTCTGAAATTTGTGGTTTGCTAAGTGGTTTTTTTCCCTCTTTTTTTTTTTTTTTCTTTTTTTTTTTTTTTTTTTTTTTTTTTTTTTTTTTTTTTTTTTTTTCCTNTTTTTTTTTTTTTTGGCCATTCTTGCCCATAGCAAGTTAGCTTCCCTACCAGGCATGAAGGCACAGGCTTTTATTAAAATGTTGCAACAAGAAGGTAATTGCTGAAAATTAAGGAAGTTAGTTGAAATATAAAGCAGAAACATTATAACTCTTTTCCCTATTTTTCATCATAATCCTTGGCAACCACCTCTCAGTATTTTGCCCAAGACACATCCATAACAGTTTTCTTTTTCTAAGCATTCATGCTAAAGTGTGGATTTCTGGCAATCCTATACAGATCCATTTTAAGCAAAATGTTTTCTAGGCTCTTTTACACATTAAGAGCCAACAGCTTGATTTTTCAAAGGGGCTGAGATTTTATAGCCACAGCGAGGCTTGTTTAGATAAAAGATTTGATTGTGCTTGAACAAGATTGGAAGCAATCTAGTTAGATGGCAGGATGTTACCATCTCTTAGCGGTTAGTGTTTAGACAAGGACAAATTATATTCACCATAGCATCAGCTGAACACAATTTTTCCTGGCTTCCATTGACCTCTAACTTGTGACTGGCCTCCCATCTTCTCACTCAGTTATCAGAATTCCATTCAGACACAGCCACAGTCTGCAATGGAGGCAATCCTTCCTGACAGCACAGAAACTTTGCATGTGCCCAGTTCTTTTCCAAACTAGGCCACATCATCTTAGCATGAGGGCATTGCTTAGGCAGTTCATGTACTATGGCTGTGTCTTTACCTTTACCAGTTCATTATGATTATCTGAGCCACAGTTTTAACTCCAAATGCTAGTTTATTACTTTTAAATATATATATTTTTTTTAATTGATTAGACTAGGACAACTTTGAATGTGAAGGCAGTTTGTTAGCACAGTGGTACTTTGTTTACTTATGGAAGAGTTACACTAACAGCAAAGCAGTAGTTTCTTTTCTCTCCTGCCAAAGAAGCTCTTGTCTTAGTGGTGCAGTATCCAGTCTTACTAGAAGAGGCTGACTTTTTGGAAAGCTTTGAGTTCCAAAGACAAGAATTTTGGAAGACTGTAAATAGATAAACACATCCAACAGAAAACCAGACCCAGCTTCAGTATTACTTAGCTGCAGAGTGCGGGGGAGGTAGAGAAATTGGCGAAAGGCTGCTGATTGACATCTGTGTGTCTGTATGATAACTACACACAGCTTTAGTGATTTACGTGCTAGACAGCTTTTCCATTCCGATTCAAATGAAAGGCCATCTTGCAATTAAAGGCTCAGTTTGCAGTTCCTGATTTCTGAAGGAAGAGGGCGTTTCTATTTATTCCAGAAACATTTAGTGGTTACATGCATGGCTGGCAGCAATTTCCCACAATGTGTAAATTAGTCAATCCCAAAGTCAGTAAACTTCTGCTTTGAAGTGGACATTAATGAAGTGCACCATTAGAGCCTAATGATTGTTCACATTTGTATTTTAGGGGCCCCTCTTGCTTTTGATGTCTTAGTGCCTTGGTTTCTTGACTTTAGTTATCTAAATGCCAGGGCTGCTAAACTCCTAAGAGAACTCAAAAAAAATTTAATGAAAAAAAGTTAGTACTGGCCTGACTGATGTTGGCACTTCAAAGCTGGAACAGACTAAATTGCTGTAGACTGCTTAATTCAAAAGTGCTCCCTTGTGGATGACAGTGCATGGTGACAAAGTTCAATTGGCAACAGGAGACAGGCAAGATCAAAGACCCTCTATTGTAATAGTTTTGTTCCATGAAGAATTGCTTATTGTCAGTAGTTTTTCAAGCCTTTACTGGCTCCAGCTTCATATCAGGATTCCCTGGTTCAGAACCAGCTTAAATAAATAATTGTAATTGCATCCTTCTGATAGTACATTACAGTTCTGAATGCTGCGTGTTGTGTCCTTCCAAGGTCCGAAACACAAAAATGTGTGTTAAGAACCAGAACTTGGGGGGAAACTTTCTTTTTTTTTAACTTTCTTTTTTCAGACATCCAAAATACAAAGTACTACAGAAAGTTAAAGTCATATTAGCAGGAACTGAGACTTCCTCTGGACAATGCCACGCTGCCGTTCCTATCAAGGCAATGATGCTGCATTTGCTAGTTTGCATCACCAGTCAGTCTGATTTAACCTTCAGTTTACAATCAGACCGAATGTAGTCCTGCCAAAGGTACTTCCTCTCTCTGATCAAGGCACTAGTCTGAGTTGAGAAATACTGAACTTCATACCAACAATGTTAAAACTAGAGAAATCTCAGAAAAGTCCTTTATTCACAACATGCCACAGCTTTGTTTTCCCTTCCTGACACACACACTTTCAAAACAGATATTTATTCTAATCAGAAAAAAAAAAAAAAGCCCTATCTGAAATTATGCAGCGACACTGGAAATCATTTTCATTTTTAGTATTTTTGCTATTGTTTTATTTCCCAGCAGTGTTCACCATGTGTAAGGAATTGTTGAAAGACAAGAAAGGCACCAGCCCTTAGCAAGGGTATTCAGGGATGTTGTCTCATAAAATGTTCATGGCATTGTCAGAGCGGCTTGCCTTGAACTAATTATGAAAACATGTTTGGTGACAATTAAGGAAGCCACTGTGTGATCGTTTTGATGCATTGTATTGACAGAAGTTACTTTTATTTTTTAATAATCACAAATGACAACATTATACATAGAAGATATCATATTTAGCACAGGATGGGCAAGCAGAAAGGAGGGATGAGCAAGCAGACTTAGAAAGGAGGCAGTGAAAAGAAATCCATCGCAGTTAAATCACATATGCAACAGACTTAGGTCTGTTGATCTGATTCTAGCAATAATTTTAACTTAAATAAACCAAAAGACAAGATGCTGTTCCAGTCCTTCCTTAAAACTCATTTTTGAAGAGCATCAGAAGTGTGGTTGGTTTCTTTTTTTTTTTTTTTTTTTTTTTTTTTTCCTTTGGCAGGGTCTGAAAAAAGCATTCTAAACAGGATTAGAAATGTACTGTGCCTATGCAATTTAGCTCCAGCAACTTCACGGTTGTAAATTATGATGGAACACATCATTAGCTGCAGACTTGTATGTTCTCCCTTAATCATGCTGAAGTACACATAAGCCCCAGCTGAGCAATTATGAATAATTAAATCAATTAGAGACAGTCTAACACCAGGCCTTGTGGCTGAACTGGTGTCAGCATCCATAATATTTTAACAGTAAATGCAAATGTGTGCGTTTGGGTGGAGGGAAGGAGGTGGACAAAGGCTTATACAAATGCCAAAGCATGTTGCTTAGTGATGGCTTTACAATAATATCATGAAGATTATAAGCTGCCTTCCCAAGGAAAACAATGGTAATGAAATTCCAATAAAATATTTTTGTACAAGATTTAAGGCTTAGAACTGAGTTAATAAAAAATGATAAAATGCAAGACCTAGAAAACTATGCTGGAGAAATTAGTACTTTACATTCACTCCAAATAAATACTTTCTTTCATGAATTGTGATCAGGCTCTTTTCTTTTGGCACAGTAGTTTCTGTTACTTAGTGCTAAAAGCAAATAAATAACTCAATATGCCTCCCTCTGAACTGTGTCAGGAAAAAAAATTACACTTTTTTTCCCCCTACATTTTGTAGAAAGAGAGAAAAATCTGAAGAAAACATGCAGACTTTGCACATCAAGTAGACAGTAAAAGCACCGTTTGATACCTCGTAAAGCAAACCCAACATGCTTGCTAAGAGAAGGGCAGGGTTTAGATTCCTCTGATCTGTAAGATGTGAGAGTCTCTCTTTTGCCTTGCCACAATGTGCCAAACCACTGCTGTGCAATGAGCTTCTCTTCCATGCCAGCCACCAGATGTAGTTCACATTCTGCCATAGCACCATGACCATGTTACTGCAGCAACAGGTATTGAGTGCTTCTCCTATTGCCTGGTTCCTCCCCAGCGAGAAGAGAATAATTTTGCCTCTCCCACCTTTTCTCCCCATGCAGGAAAAGGATGGATTTGTCCTTTCTCTTTTTTTTTGCAGATTAATTGCAGACCAATTGACCAATTCAGAATTGGAATCTATTTACAATAAGTTGTTCTCTTAAGTAAATGTTTAACTTTAAGAGCACATTTCTATTCTGTTTTCCCAGGTCCAAAGCAGCTCCTTACAGACTCTTACATGCTCTCCTGACCTAGGACACAGTTCTGTCAACAGTAACAAGAAGTTATGTTCAATACTTTGTACCCTCAATCAACCACAGGAGCTAAAAAGCCTGAAAGGAATCATTATTTTATTTTATTTTTCTACAAATCTATTTATTTTACTAACAAAATTATCTACAAATAGTATTTACTCTAACTGATCACCAAGAGATTGTACAAATAGTGATTCTGTTGTTATGGTTACTAGTTGATTACATTATATGAGAATTTTAAAAGCCATTATAATCTCCATTTAACAAACACAAAGGAACCAAATGTCCTGCTCTGAGAGGGCTCAAGGTATCTTGAAGTACTTGCCAGTTATTATAGGAAGCAGTTTAATAGGAAAGTGTCTGATTATAGACATATCAAAAGATAATCAAAGTGAAAATATTTACTGTGTATTGTCTTTAAAACCTGCTGAACATACAAATTAGATAGATAGATTCAATTCATGTTAAAAGACAGTTCTTTGCATCTCACATGAGGTCTCTGAGTATGTAACAAAAGTTATTATTATTACCATTATCATTATCATTATCACAAAGCCTGTGAAGCAAAATGGTGAGAGAGCCAGAAATAGAATCTCTTTCCACAGTATTTCAGTCCACAGCTCCATCTGCCAGGAAGCTCTGTTTCCTTGCTACTCTGCAACTCGATCAGCACTGAATAACTCTCATATTGTGGGGTCCTTTGTAAGAAACAGAGCTTCACATAAGTGTGCCACCCAACTCAATGGTACACATGGAAAGCTTTTCCTTCTTACTTTTGGCAAAAAGGTCCGTTTCTCTGTAACAAGCATAAAATCTTGGACACTGTTTCACTTTTGACTAGGATTGCATAGTATTTACTATATAAACATGTACATAGTTATATACCAATCTTGCTACAAGATCTGCTAAGAAAGCATTTAATGCAGGAATCAAACCATAACATTTATGAAAAGAAAAAAAAATAAATCAAATTCTCTAGAGATGGCATTTACTTCTCTAGATGTGACATTTTGAGCTTGCCCATAGGATTCTGCTGACCGGCATTAACTGCAAAGTAACTCCCCATGCGAACTTTCGCTTTTGGAATAGGAGGTTTTATCCTGGAATGATGACTCTTATTTGGAAAAGTAGTGATTATTCCAGGATTTTTATTTTGGTTTGGTTTGGTTTTGGTTTTGTTTTGTTTTGTTTTGTTTTTTTTCTGCCAGAAAAGACTACCCCTGAGCAGCCATTCTACCATAACAATTTCAGTGGTTTTCTTATGTAGACAGGCTCTGGGTGGAGCTCAGGGTACTGGAGAGGTTCCAGAGCAACAGCTATGACTCAGAATGTCTGAAAATAAAACTGCAGCTACAGTGACATGGGGCTTTTCAAAAGTAAGGACCCTCACCAAATTTTTTCTTATACCTCTATACCCTGTGGGAACTAAATAGCCTCATCAGTCTGAATTCATACAGTCTTCTGAGGACCTGCATAAGCTGCTGCAGGGGCTCAATGCTCCTTTTCACAGGAATGGTAGTATTTTATACTTACCACTACTGCAGAAGGGCAGATGAGAGGAAAGTCTGATTGAGTGCCAAAGAATAGGACTAATTGAATGACTGTGATGCTTCCATCTGATGACAAGGTGATGCAGAGCTGCCAGAGATGGATCTCTGACAGGTAATCAGAGCAAAAGCTAGTGAGCATAGTGCTGATACCTGTACTCTTGCTGCATAAGCCAGCTCAGGCAGAAAAAAAACTTATCTAATTTATCAGGCACTTTGCTAAAGAGAATAAACCTTGCATAGGTGAACTGGCCTGTCTATCCTGTATTAGGCAGTCCTTTTATTTTCTCAGACTAGTAGTACTTCCAGGGTCTTTTCACTCTGCTCCCTTCTGCAGTGTAGACATATTTTGCATGAATCAGCTAGCATGATGATTACAGGCACTTGAGTTTGAGGATCTTACATACCTAATCCTAGTCATTCAAATAATTGGACATGAAATTCCTCCGTGGAACTCGTTTGATGAGGCAGGATTACTTTCTGAAGGACTGGCAGATTGACTTTCTATAAAAAGAGAGATACAGCTCCTGTGGTTAGTGGTCACTGCAGAATCAGATCCAGTGTTTGCAATTTACCATTTTCATTGTATATATCCACAAATCATATGAGGAATGATTTGGCTCATTTAAGCACTTTCTATATGCAAAGTTAGAACCTGGGTCAGAGGCACTGGTGCATACAGACCTGTGTGCAGAAGAAATTCAGACTGTGGTGTTTAGAATCAAACCCAGGTTCCCTTTACAAGCAGTACCCTTGGTGCTGGATGTGCATGGCACACCTCTGCGCAGCATAACACTGCAGTGGTCCTTGCAGCAGAAACATCCCTTCTTGGTTGTGAAATGTTTTCTGTCCAGTGAAACGAGTCCTCTACTTCAGGAAGCTAAGTGAATTTAAGAAAAAAAAAACAAAACAAAACAAAATCAAAACAAAAAGCCAACCAACCTCCAAAACCAAAACAAAACCACAACAAAAACACAAAACCACAACAAAAACATAAAACCAGGACAGCAGTTTCCAGGTGAGAGAGGAAGAACTTTAAACAAAGAGATGTGAACAAGACAAATGCATCCTGTAAACTAGCTTGCTCAACATCTTAACTATATGCAGAGTAATTACAAGAATCAGATAGTATCTTTATTATCAAGTGACATTCCAATTTTTTACAGATATTATTAATGTAACATGATTAGCTGGCCTGGGGGGTGGAAATTGAGGATAAATTGTACAGTTATCAGCTGCAGGTTTATTGGTCTGAGACTTCCACCACAGGGAGTGGCTGCTGTATGGAATTGATAAACGTAGAGATTTATAAGGTCAAGTTTTATGAGTCTACAGATTCCTTGTGGTGTATTACCACATCCTTATTACAAGCCCCTGCTGCTGTCCAGCTAAGCCACCAGAGGTAATATATTACACTTACTTGTCTGTTCTTCAGGTTTTTTTCCACAGGAAAAGAGGAACAGGTCAAAATAAAATAAAGCTTTCTGGGATTGTATTTGCAGCTTTCTTTGGGCTTTGGGAGGTGTAAGGGCAGACCGTCAGGAACTGGGCAGTCAGTCTTGGAAAAGGTGTGAAAAAGTGATTGTTTGTGACATTGGTAGAAATTTAAACTGAAAATCCTGAGAGAGTAATGACCTTGTTTTAAGAAAGATAAAGAACAATTACATTAAATAGTGACATGCAGAGTATAAACAGACTCAGTGGCTTGAGTCCAATAAGATAAATAAGCAGGAGAGTCTCACTCAGCAGCTGATGTATTGCTACATGGTAATTTCTAATAATCAGCTAATTTGGAAAAATACAAAAAAACAAATTACCTAAATTCTAAGGTGTTTGTTCATTTGCTAAAGTTTTGAAAGAGATCTCTGTATGGCAGGGAAAAGAATGGAGGACTGCTTTTTACGTCATACAATATTGGTTCAATACTGAAAGAGAAAAATTCTCTAAGGCTGTTTAATATGTGTTTCCTGACCCATGGGACTTGTCAAATCCTCAAACAGTTCCACTTTATTAAGAAGTAGTTAGAGCAACTGGAAAGTGCTTTGACCTGTTGGCACATCCTGAAGAGCCTCAGAGATTCTTTTATACTTAAACTCAGCATTGAAACAATATTAAACCATTGAAATTTCTAGCTCCTTTTGTTTGCTATTCTCTTCTCCGAGCCTTAAGAGAAGAAAATGTTTTATTTGTTCCTATAATTGTTGCCAGCTTTACACATTATTGCATATTTTAGCTTACTCATTGAGATCAAACTAGGTCAACATCAATTTTTTTTAAAAAAGCCTGCTATATTTTTTGAACTTAGGGCTTTGAACTTAAGAAAAAGTCATTAAATAAGGTGATTATAAGTTTGATACAAAGAAGGGAGATCAGTCCTAAATATATATACAAAGTAAATGCAGAACTTCTATTTGTACAGCAACTAGCAATTTGCATCAGGTTTTTACAAACTGTTAAAGGCTGGAAAAGTGAACATATACCTGGAACTAAAAAACACAAGGAAGGCTTTTTCTCTCTTACTTGGAAGGGCAGCTCAGTTATTTCTACTGCTTAGTAACAGACAGTGTTAGCAACATACAAGAGACAGATAAAATGAGATATCATAGTCACAGTTGTTCTAATATACAGTTTGATCCTCTGTTTGCATGTTAAACAGACAGAAAATGCCCACAGAAACTGTGGATTTGTTTTGTACAGATGCATTCAGCAGAGCATTATTTTCAATTGCCTCCTAGATGCAGTGGAGCAGAACATAGCTGACTATTGCAGAAATGCTGGCAACCCTAAGAACCTGCTGTTGTTGATCCAAAGTTCAGTGGATTCAGAGAAAGTTTGCATGGATTTCAGCGAGTTTGGGTTCAGATACCATTTCTTAATTCCTCTTTGCTTCCACACAGTTTTACATTGATGCATTTCCACTGCCTTCAAGTGAAAGTATTCCTGCCATTACCATTGTAACTGAAGACGTTCAACTCTGTTAACATTTACATCCTTCCTAATTCTCATCAGTTGTACCTGGTAATAAAATTAGAAGGCACATAGTAGTTTTGAAGTCAGCAGACATTTGACACAAATATCTGTTTATACCCATGCATGATCTGCCCATTATTTCTCTATGTCATGCCCATAACTCTGTTAGTAGTCAAGAGCTATTTGAAACTGGGACTTACCATTAACTAAATGTTAGGCACTTACTCCTGATAATCCTCAAATCAATGTGAAGAGCTGAGCATTTCTAAAAGGTAACTCATCCTATTTCAGGAAGAAATGAATCACTGTCCAGAATCACCTTATTTTTACTAATTGGATGGGGAACTGAATTACATTAATCACTTAATTTTTAGACAAGTACCAAGTCATGGGAAACAAGCTAAGGTGTAAATTTCTTTATAATCTGTTCTCTGTATTCCATACTTCTTGGACACAACACTTCATTCAGTTCCTTTGCAAGGAACATATATGATGGATGACATAATTCCAGAATAGCCCAAATGAAATAGACCTGGCTGTTTCTTTTGGGGCACTAAAAGCTATTTGAGAATGGCACACACGAAATTCTCAACAATGTTCTGCAGATCACAAACTTTAATTAAGAAAAACAAAGGGAAGAATAAACTAAAATAATACATGTGAATGTAAACATATTGATACTGGAAATCTGTAAATCTTAAATTACTCTGTGTTGTTCTCTACAGGCTGACAGAAAATTATTAACTTCATTAAGAAAGCAGTATTTTTTTTTTCTTTATAAATCTNCGGGCTTTAAGTTTTTCATAAAAACCTTTCATTTCTCATTAAAACATTTCATTTCTCACCAAAACCTTTCATTTCTCATCACCTTATCCTTTCTTACTCAGAGACTAATTCTAATGTTCCAAGTTTATATTCAAGTTTTTTTTAAAGTCCATCGATCATAGAGTCATAGAATGGTTTGAACTGGAAGGTGCCTCCGAAGGTGGTCAGGTGCACTCCCCTGGCAGTCAGCAGGGACTGCNCTCAACAATGTTCTGCAGATCACAAACTTTAATTAAGAAAAACAAAGGGAAGAATAAACTAAAATAATACATGTGAATGTAAACATATTGATACTGGAAATCTGTAAATCTTAAATTACTCTGTGTTGTTCTCTACAGGCTGACAGAAAATTATTAACTTCATTAAGAAAGCAGTATTTTTTTTTTCTTTATAAATCTCTTTCTCTCCCTAGTCATTCAGAACTCTGCTATTTTCACAACTCTGGGGAACTGTGTACAGTTCTGGANTGCCTCCGAAGGTGGTCAGGTGCACTCCCCTGGCAGTCAGCAGGGACTGCTGCTACTAGATCAGGCTGGCCAAAGCCTTGTCAAACCTAAGCTTGAATATCTTGAAGGATGGGGCCTCAGCTACCTCCCTGGGCAACCTGTCCCAGTGTTCCACTACCCTCATGGTAAGGAAGTTCCTTCTAACATCTAACCTAAGTCTCCTCTCATTCCAAGCCACTGCCCCTCAGCCTATCACTGCAGGCCTTTGTGGACAGGCCCTCTGCAGCCCTCCTGAAGGCCCCCTCAGGTACTAGAAGGCAACTATCAGGTCTCCCCAGAGGCTTCACTCCTCCAGATCCAAGACCGCTCTCTTCACATTTGAAGGAGATGAAAAATAATCACAAGTAAGTATCAAAGGCCCCAAACTTTTACATGGCAAACGAATATACAAGGTATATCTGTGTATTTGAATCTCTTTCTTTGTAGGCCTTCCCACTTCATGCCTGGCAAGGTTTGTCACCTGGCAGTGGGAAGAGTGCAACTACATACAAGTAGCTACATTGTATTCTTCGTTGTGTTCAGGAGACAAACATCTCAAAGGCCTCCTTCTGTTAGGCCTCCCATCTTAGGATCTAGGTGAATGAATCCTGCTTACATGTCAGCAGCTCCTACCTGGCAGTGGCTTCTTCATCCTCAACAGTGCCAGCTGAAACTGCCTGCGATGGGTTTAGGATGAAGGAAGGTTAAAAGGGGAACAATTGCCAAGAGGAGAAGAGATAAAGGTGTTTCAGGAAATTAATGGTTGGGCTTTAAAATTAAAGTTTTGATTTTACTCAGGAGTATTATTATTGAATTCCTTTGGTGTAAGATCAGGCCTTACTTAAGCATTTCTCAGATGGTAGAATACTTACCTAGCCCCAAAACACCAGGGGAAAAAACTCCACAAAAATTTGCTCTTAGATTTACATCTCAGGCTGCATGCCTGTTCATGCTTCACAAAGTGGACCCTTGTCAACACAAATAAGTATATTTTTTCCTATTGGCTCAGATATAGGGAAAACTCACAGGTCAGCTTTTCTTTTTTTGTGTATTTTTTTGCTAAGCACCCACCAATAGCTTTTTCCTATAGCTGAGCTTCATGTTTTATTTAATTAAGACTGTAGCTTCAGATACTGTGAAATCCCAAGTTATGTCATAGTAGTAGGTCAAAGAATGGACCTTGTAGAATTCCACTCAAATTAAGACACTTAGCAGATTTTAACTAGCAAACTTTATTTAGTTTAAAGCATAAGAAAGAATCAATGATGAAGTCATGACTCTACTTTGAGTCAACCATTGCTAAATTTTTATCTGCAGAGCATGTCATTCCTTGAGATACTTTTTTATCTTAGATAAGAATGGTATTAAACTACATTAAAGAGGAATACAACAGCTAAGAAATCCCACAAAGTTTCCTCTATAATCTTAATTTGGCCATGTATGTATGTGATTTTAATTCCATGATTACTTTTCTTTTTCTAAAGTGCTGACAGGTCCTGACTGTCCTGGCCATGTCCTGTGTCTCTGTCCATTTGAACATTACAACCTTTGCTGGGCTTACCCACTCTGCACAGTTTCAAATCACTTTCTTATCCCTCTTTCTGTCATGCCTGGGCAACAACATGACAAAAGATCCTGTTCCCTATATACTTCCTGTGCACAGTATCATTGCTGTCCATAATGAATCAAGAAGCATCGCAGAGGAAATCACAGGTAGAATTTTGCTTGGATTAAACCAAATAATGAGCAACTAAAGCTAGGCTTCTATAACAATAAATATTAGACATCTTAACAGTGATAAGTGCCATGAATCAACATCTTCTATTATGTGGATGAGAACACAAGTTGAAAAGCAACTCCCATTTCCTAGGAGCCATATGATAGATCTTCTCTTGTTACTTATTCTAGATGTTTATTCAGAAATAGAGAATTCTTTCAATTTTACAACTCATCTGTGATCATGGTTTTCACTGCTAAGATCTATTTGCTGCTGTATATATATATAAAGCAGCTGTAATTGCTGTCTCAGGGTGGTAATTGCAGACACCAGTGATTACTCTCCACTTCAAAGGCAAACACTGAATGTTGGGAAGCTGCTATCAACACAGCAACATGAGTTCTTGCTACTTTTGTTATTAGAGTAGTAAATTCAAACCACATTGACAAAGACAGATCTACTGCAAGTCACTATTTGCACCTGAGAAGTGTAACGCCTAATTGAAGCCATTTCACTGGCTCAAGTTGAAGTTCACGCAGCCTTACTTGGCTACTAAGCAGGGTCGTGGTGATAGAGCAGTGGTCATGGCTGGTCCCTGATAGATAAAAATGTGGAAATCCTCTATGTAAGACAAGGTGTATGTTTCTCTCATTGCCCATGTCCCCATGTGATAACAATAATGCTGATCAGACAGATCCGTAAAATATTAGCTGCTCCCTGTCTCAATACGCTTAGCATGAAGTAATGATGGAGCTTGCCAAAAACAAAGGTGAGGGAAAGCAAATGTTGTGTGAATCCTCAGTGGACAGTGTCTGCTGTTGACTGTTCATTCTGTTTCCTTTCCACATGGTGTTTTCCCTCAGTGTGCCCAGAGGTTACAATTTTGACAAACTCAGGATAAGGCAATGGTTGCGTTCTAGGAGACTCAAGCTGTTCTGAATAACACATGCACTACAGCTGCAGCTGAAATCTGTTTCATATTTAGTGTAACAAATTATGCAAAGTACACTAAATAAGACCCATTTCGAATTCCAGTGGGCCTTTCTGAAAACATTTTAGAGAAATGTTTTCTTTGCTGTTTCCCTTCTGCTCTCATTAAAAAGGTGAATCACTAAAATAATTGCGTAACCAAACAAAATAACAATCAGTTCAGAAAACAGCATGGCAGGCCATAGAATTCCCAAAGAAAAGTCCTCATGTCTTTTATATTAGTGAGAGTTAAATTACATAATCTGGAATGGACACTTGGCTTAAGAACTGCACATTTCTAGCCAACAGGGAAAGTTTCAAATATTTCTTACCATAAGATATTTTAAACTACCCTGTGTAACCTTTCTCTGTACTGAACATTTCTTTGTATTTATGTGGAAAATACCATGCTACATCAACAAAACTGAATTATTTTTTTTTCTGTTTGAAGAAGCAAACAATTTTAATTTGTAGTGATAATTGGAAATTTTTAGGGGAAGGAGAAAAGGTAAAACAAAAGACTGGAAGTAAATAGATGCCCCTGGTTCAGATCAAAACTCAGCTGGTGGTAACCAAAAGTTAGAAAGATTTATTTTAGTTCCTCAGGGGACAAAGCTTTGTTGTTTGGTTGGTTGTTTAATATGGCATTAAGTTCATATTGTTAACCTCAGATGTTAAAGTCATGTCAGGCCACAGAAATAGTGATGCTTTAAAAACTAAGAATTTGGAGCCTTTCTATCTGTTATTTTGTTTTATTGCTTTTCTCTCTCTCGCGCTCTTTCTTTTTTTTTTTGTTTGTTTTGTTGTTTTGTGGGGTTTTTTTTATTAAAACAAAACAACAACAACCCAACATAAAAGCCAAACAACTAACCTTAATGTCTGGAAACCTTCTGTCTGATGTAATCACATGGCTCTAAAACAGGGGCTTTACAGAGAAGTATCAAATATCATGACCATGATAAAAATCACAAGAAGAGGGAATATTCCTAATTAGTGGTTAGTGACAGGATGAAGGTAAACTAAAGGTGACTAAAGGCCTTGCTTTTAGAAGTTATTGAGCCATCCCTGCCCTGGCTGAGGCATGAATGTCTATAGGAAAAATGCTACTCATATCATATTGATAATTACTTTTAAGTGTCTGTGGTATCAAGATGCAGGTCTCTATGGGGTCATTTGACTCAATATCCCCAGGTACTAACTGGCTGACATCATAATATCAATCTTTATTGGTAAGTCTATACAGCCATGTTAGTTTATGGCTCAAGCTAGCATGCAAGACTAAATTCCCCAGCCATCTATACTGCTTCTATAAGTTGTCTCATTCTTTGGCTCAGATCTGGACTAAGGAAGCATATTTGGCAGACAGAGAAACTCAGGGATGCATTAAGCCTTTTAACTTACTTAAACCACAGCAAATAAAAATCTGTGTTTGGACACCAATAATGCAGTACAGACACCCCTTTTGAGATTGCTTCAGTGGCTTGAAAGGGTGAAAGCCCTCAACCCATCAACTGCTGGAAAAGAACTTGTATCCCAGTAACAAGAGATAACTCCTGCTGCACACAGTATTCTGCCTTTTACCCATGTCACCAGACAAAAAAAAAAGGAAAAAAAAAAAGAGTCAACAAGCTGAAAGAATCCAAGGAAATCTGAACTTACTTGAGCTCAAGAAGTAAATGTGAGGAAATTCCCTTTCTGATTTCGAAAGAGAAGTTAACTGTTCATTCTTGATTTAACCAGCCTTCTGCCTTGTGTTTGTAGCCAGTCATAAGCATGATGTTCTCCAGCATATTTTTACTATTTCTTCATTCCAAGGGAATGTTGTTTCTTCAACTAAGCTAGCATTTTATGCTAGTTTATTAGATAAAAAAGACAAATTGTCAACTAAAACATTTATTCAATCCTCTCTTCACAGTAATTTCTGTAAGATGTCCAAGCCATGGCATGCCAACATAAAGGAAATTTGTTAGCTTAGCACAGTTAACATTATACAGTGTAAAATGTAGCCTAGATGGCCCTACTTGGACTACCATTTTTCTTTTCTCTGTGCTTTATGCAGCTGATGCATCTTTTTTGGGCAATGCAGTTTAATAGTCCTATAATCTTACAGGATTTTATTGCTGTATTCTTTATCAAATATTGTTATCTCTCAGTAAACCCTCAGAGCTTAAGACTGATTTTTTTTTCTGACATATTGCCTTAGAAACTCAGATGTAATGTCCCATTTGCTAACTATTATTTCTAACCATGATCTCAGCACAATTACTTTCAAAGCTGTGTTTTTGGTTGTTGTTGCTTTTATTTTTCTAATTGCATTCAAGACGAACTCCTAGCAAATATAAGGATTAAGTATGCTCATGTTACTGGATGGTAAAATCACACTGTCCTGGTAAATACATATTTTGATTGTATTTCTAGCCTTTCAGTCTCCACAATATACTTCTTAGCCAGTGGCATCATTTTGTATTCATTGGTAAGTGCTAACAATGCAGTAGGTGCTGTATAAAACCTTGCCATTAAGTCAGAACTCTGTTGAGTGTTGTCCACCTCTGTGTCAGAAAATTTCAAGTGCATTAGCTAGCTTCACAAGTGTCAGTATTTTCCTCTAGCCAGACCACCACATGCCTTGCTCTGTCTCTGGGCAAACTCCCCCTCTTACCTGATCACATCTGTGGGGCAGTTCAGTGGAGCACTGCCAAACTGAACTAACAGGAAGAGTTCATGAGGAGCTGTACTGACCATTCTAGTGACTCCAGTATCCTCCCCCACTTTTCTCATCATCTACTAAATTTGTTATGTTTTCCCATAAGGAAAACAAAACAAATAAACAATTAGTCTGGCAAGAAATACTCTTCCCTAAGCAGTTGTGGTTGATGGTTCAGTTATCCTCTGAGGGGGGAATTTTCAAAAGCATTCAGCACTGACCTGACCCTAATGCTGTACAAATCAGTGTTCATTTTATTATTGGTTTTAGTGTTTGCAAAGTTAGGCAGTTTTACTGCCACCCTAATGCTTTCCTGTGTATGTTTTCTTTATTATTTTAAGGATTAATTTAAAATTTGTGATACTTCCATTTTCAGTGGGTTTTTTCTTATTAATGTCTGATCAAGGAAACAAAGTTTCATAGCTAATATTGGGGAGGTTACCACCAATTCCTGTCCTCTGTTCATTTATAAAGAACCATGTCTCATTTATTTTTAAAAGCAACATATTTTCTTCTGAATCCCTCTAGGAGGGAAACTGTTTCCTCATCTGTGAGCTTTATATGACCTCTCATTGGACTACACTTATTTCATAGAATCATAGAATATCAGAAGCAGAAGGGACCTTGAAAGTTCAACTGGTCCAGCCCCACTGCCAGAGCAGGATCACCTAGACCAGATCACACTGGAATGCATCCAGATAGTTCTTGAATATCTCCAGAGAGGGAGACTCCACAACCTTCCTGGGCAGCCCATTCCAGTGCTCCATCACTCTCAGGAGGAAAAAAATCCTCCTCGGGTTTACATGGAACCTCCTATGC
>WBNM01025264.1:0-19435 GCA_013399055.1 Ramphastos sulfuratus
ATTCTATGATTCTGTGTTCCTTTCTTCGGGCATTACTCTGAAGCTTGTCAGACTTGCTGATTGCCTGCGGTCTTGAACGCACATCTGTGGAAAATGTCTCCAACACCTTTTCTTCTTTCCCCCCTTATGCTTTCCTCTCTCTTGGAGTTTATGCTGTGTAAGCTTCTTGGGGCAGAGATCACAGAACCCTAGAGGTTGGAAGGGACCTCCAGAGATCATTGAGTCTGACCTCCCTGCCGAGCACAGAGATCACTGAGTCCAACCTCCCTGCCAAGCAGGATCACCCGGGGTAGTTCACACAGGAATGCATCCAAGTGAGTTTTGAAAGTCTCCAGAGAAAGAACCTTCACAACCTCTCTGGGCAGCCTGTTCCAGGGCTCTGTCACCCTCACGGTATAGAAATTTTCTTCATGTTGAGGTGAAACCTTCTGTGTTCCAGATTGTAGCTGTTGCTCCTTGCCTTATTGCTGCTGACCACTGTAAAGAGATTGGCACCACCAAAAAGAGATTGGCAGAGATGGTAACATAACATTGACCAGCAAGAAGGCTTTGTATCTTTTCATGCTGGATTTGTATGTTTGCATCTAGCAGGAAGGATTTCCTCATAACCTTAGCTGTTACTGTGTTATTAGTAAGTATAGGAAATGCTCTTTGGTCCTCTTTCTGTGCTGAGGGAGGGTAAGAATTCCCTGGAGGATAAGTAGTGCTCAATTTAATTGACTGGATATAAATATTTGAGTCCTAAATATTTAATGGGAATCGTTGTGTTTGAATGTAGGGATGTGCTGATGAGGAAAGTTTGCTCTGTCTTGCATGTCTTGTGAGACTGCTCATGTGCTTTCTCGAAGCCAAGGATGGCTTTATTTCATTTCAAGGCAGACTAGAAACTGAAGAACTTATTTTCAGGGAGAAAAATGGCAAGGGACCCAAATGAAAAACGTACTCAGCTGAAGCAGAGGTGACAAAGTTCACTGTGATTATATTGATTTTAAATTACTGTGTAGAGCTGGTGTGAGCCCATGTCTAGTCCTGCTCATGATGAGAAGAAAGGAAGAAGGCATGAGTGCTTCTCTCACTTGTTGCTTCCAAATAACATTGCTAGAGTGATAACAGAGAGCAGGCTTCTCTTCCTAACATCCTTGACATCTAAAGGCAAGGGCTTTCTGGCATCCTTAGTGGATATAAAGTGTTGACCCTCCTGGGGATGGTCTGAACCTGACCCCAGGTCTCCCACTTCCTGTCTAGGCCCCTATAAAAATAGAGGAACTTCTGTTTCTCTCTTTCTTTGCTCTCTCTGCCTGCCTGATAGCACCACTGTTGTTCTTGCTGCTCCTGTTTTGCCACGTGGCCACCCTACCACATGGTGGGACGACCACTTTCCTGAATCTGCCTCCATCCGTTGCCATCAATTGTATATATATTGTTGTATATATATATTTGTATCTTGCTTCTTTTGTAACTCCCCTACCTTAAATACCTTTTATTTATTGTTAAAGTTTTTTTCTTATAATTTCCAAATGGAAGCAAGACTGTTTTTTGGGTGTTTTACCCCTTTCCTCTCTACATCCCAAGTGGGGAGCAGGAACGGCATTGGTTCTGCTAGCTAGATTTTGAGTCTCGGGGAAGCTTAAACTACCACCAATACAGTGGAGCTGAAAGGGAATAAGAGGCACAGTGAGACTGAAAGGTGGTGTTTTGTTTTACCTCAGCAGCCTACCCCTGGGCAGTGGCTGCCTGAACCGGAGAAGCATGCAGTGGCCCTGTTGTGTGTGTAACAGATGCCTCCAGTCTGCGTGTGCCCCCAGCTCTACAAGACATGACATCAATAGGAAACAGAGCATGTCTGAGTTGGATGCATTTTGGGGGCAAAGTACTACAACTGCTTATACCAAAAATTATAACTAAGCTAGGATTAATAGCAATTAGCAGAACTAATTTGCTAGAAGTTTTACGGAAGAGTCATTAGCGTTTAACTTGATGAAGACTGCATTTGTTTTGTTGTCAATGAGAAAATTAGGCAGTTGGTAAGAGTTAATGTTTTATTTTAGACCAATCTTATCTATTTTAGTATCCAGTGTGCCTTTTGGGAATGGGAACTAAGAGCAAATAAAGCTAATTGTGATAGAAATGATGCATCATTGTAACGAAACTCTCTCTTAGCTGCCATGTGACTGAAAAAGCACAGAAAAAATGTCTTGTACCTGCACTAAATTCAGCAAAGATGATGAGAGATGTTGTGTCTCCTTGTTTGGTGTGATGGAGAGAATGCCTGGGGCACTTGGGTGGGAAAGATGACTATTTCTGTTTGCTACCCATGGTGTTTCAGCAGTCTGACATAGTGTGCCTGCCTGGGACGATGCCAAGTGGAGATGCAGCCTCCAAGTGAGATTTTATTACTGCGGTCCTAGATGGTTAATTTTGTACCAAATTGCATGGGCCTGATTAACCCAGAACACAGCAATAATGCAGTTTTAAAGATCTGTAGTGCATCTATTGCTTCCATTTCTAGTGTGCTGTTTCACAAAGAAAGTATTTGTGTTTTACATCGATTCTTAATGTAGAGTGTGGGCCATGAAAATCACACTGAGCTCACAGTGCCTTCTGCGTTTCTTTGTCGTGAGAATATCCTAAATATTCTTACCTGTAACACTTTTTGTAAAACCACAGATTATTGCCCCCTGTCATTGTAAGAGAGAAAAGAAAGCCATTATCTGTCTCTAGCCATCCAGAAGCCTGAGAAAGCTGAGACTAGAACTGAAATGAGGGTGACAGAAGGCTGGAACAGGCTGCCCAGGGGGGTTGTGGAGTCTCCCTCTCTGAGGATATTCAAAACCTGCCTGGATGTGTTCCTGTGTGATCTGCTCTAGGTGCTCCTGCTCTGCAGGGGGGTTGGACTGGATGAGCTTTTGAGGTCCCTTCCAGCCCCACCATTCTGTGAAACTGTGAAATCAGTTTGTAGATGTGCTTCAACTCTTTCAAGACAAGCTACTTCTGTATGTCTGATCCACCCAAGGCATCAGATGCTTTGTGTATTTTTCAGTCACTGAGGCTCTGGCTGGCTGGAGCAGAGGCTCCCAGTTCTCCCAGTGTTTATGGAGGCTACAGAGCAGGGAGGAGGAGACCTCCTGTCTATTAGTGTTGGATCTGTGGAAATGGGAACCCGAGGTGGAGTGGTTCTGTAGGCAGGACAGGATTGCTTTTGTATTCACAACACATGTAGCTGATTTTTGGGTTGGTTGGTGGTGTTTGTTTGTTGGTTTTTTAATTTATTTTGGCTTGCTATGTTTGTTTGTTTTGTTGTTGTTTGTTTTGGTTTTGGGTTTTTGTTTTTATTTTTTGTTTCGTTTTTAATTTTAAAACTCTGCATACCTCTGAACTATAATTTTTTAGTTAGTAGAACCTTTATTTAAAAGCATCCTTTGGATGCTGCTTGGCCCTTAGGAACCCTGTTTATTAAATCACTTTTGAAGTTTTGCATAGTTCAGGTCATCAAAAAAATAACAAGCTCCTAAGTCTTCCTACTGTCCCTGGAAAAGCCTTCTACTCTCACCAGCACCCTCTGGCTTGCCTGTGGAAAGCAAATACACCCCCTCATATTATTTCTGTGGGTTCATGACTTCTGTGACCCATTGCAGTGGAATGTTTGCATGAATAAATAATAAATGAGGTGCTGCTGAACGAACTTCCCCAGGCTGTGGAAGAGCAGTGATAGTGTGAAGCAGGGAATACATTTCAGATGCAGACACTTCACTTCTGAAAAGAGGCAGTTTTGCCAAGTTTGGAAGAGGAAAAAAAACATATGTGGGAATCTGTACATCTGCATCACCTGCATGTCCTCAGCAGAAGGCCTCTACCCTAATCAGAGGTTTCATGTCCAGCAGAGAAACAGGTCAGACTTCACAAGGGCCTTCTGAGCCTTACTGATCTCTTTGAGAGGAAGATGCTTAGTAGAAATCAGCTGAGGTGACCTCTAGCTCCCAATACATAGCACTTCTGCTTTCTGCTTCTTTTCAGCCTAGGTCTGATTTCAACCAGAGGTGACAGACTTAGGTCTCATTATGTGTCCCTGCCACTCCTCAGTTTCCTTGCCACCACACACTTTTTTTCTTTGAACACCACAGAAGGGCAGAGATCCCCAGCTAGTTGCACTGTTCACTGTCCTGCAAACATGTTGTTGAGTAATTGTGCCTTTTGCCCTTAGGACTTGCTCTCACCAGAAGATAGATTGCTGACTTTGGAGACACTAGATCCCATTATCTTGATGTGAGGACATTGTCTCCCTAAATGAAGGGGAAATTATTTTAATCAATTCAACTGTTAAATGCCATTCCTGCATAGTTTTAAACCCAAGGTTCTGGAAACAACCTGACAGTGTCCTGCCAGCCAGTGCCTCTGTGAAGTGTTTCTAAAGCAAGCTATGTTCTTGTAGGCTGACAAGGAAAGCTTACTTCTTAAACAAAATTGGTTCCAAAGAGTCAGGTTTTGGCTCCCTGGAAGCCTATATTTTTTGCAGCCACCTGTCCTGACTGCTTCCTGGTGTGATTTAAACCTGTGCAGTCTGCCAACGTATGCTGATAGAAATTGTTTTACGGTAGGCTGGGCTGTGGGACCGTGTCAAGATGTGCTCTAGGAGTATTTCACTCCCTCCGCTACGTGGAGGTGGGCAAAAACCCAAACCCTTGAGTCAAAACTCCGCATGGTTCATGTGAAACTGTTAGACTGTAGATTTAAATGGCACACAGATTGAACTGTCAGAACCCAGGTCCGTGTTCACTTACAAAAAGGACAGATAAAGGAAGAAGCATCTCCCGCAGGCAACTTCTATAAGTGGAATTTTATTACGTGCAGACCTCCAGGACAATCAGACAAGGGTTTTGATTTATGAGATAACAGCTACCTTTAAAATACTGAAGGGAGGATTGAGGAGAAGGTTACTCTTAGATTAATTAGTGTTGATAGAATTGACAGAGGCATAATGTAACATTGCCACAGCAGATTGAAGTCACTGGCTGGACAGCCAGAGTGAAAGCCTGGTTGTTTGGGTTTATACTCACCTTCTCTCATTTCCTCTTGTGCAGGTGACTCATGAATAAACCTGTGTGGGTGGGGAATGAGGTTTTCAGTGGTTAGTGCTATGATAAAGAGCTAAATATTGCACTTTTTATATTAAAAATGCATTACAAATTAATTTAAGTGAAGCGCCTTATAGGATAGTTTCTCTCCTTATATTCCACGATCCTTGCAGTGTGGGGTTTTGTTTTGTGGGGATTTTTTTGTTTGGTTTGTGTTTGGTGGGGGTTTTTTTGGGTGGGTTTTTTTTGGGGGGGTGTGTGTGCATTTTTGTTTGGGTTTTTTTGGGGTTTTTTTGGGGGTGTTTTTGGTGGGTTTTGGTTTGGGTTTTTTGAAGTTTTTTTTATTTGGTTTTGTTGAGGGTTTTTGGTTTGGTTTTGTTGGGTTTTTTTTGTTTTGGTTTTGTTGGGTTTTGTTTTTTTTTTACACTGAATATGGATATTAAGGAAAAGCCAGTTGACAGAAAATAGAAATATGTATTCCACAGCACTAGAATGGATTGAGAATTTTGCCTTCAGTGGCTTAACAAGGCACTTTCAGGGCCTTATGGCGTGAATAAATTCTGCAGACTTAAAGCTTTTTTTGCTCATTTAATCCAAAATGATACCAGGATCTCCTACAGAAATTGATAGTAAAGAGAAAGTGTAGGGCTTCTTTTTCAGGGAGTTGAATTTGGATGAATAAATGCTGCTGAAGGGAGAATTGAAGAGAAATCTTAATAGAACTCTCCAATTGGTTGAACGATTGGTTATCTGTGACAAGACATAGTATTTACTCAACACTGGAAGGTTCCTATAAAGAAAAAAAAGGAGAATAAGATTAACTTTGTGTGCTGTGTGTTGAAAGATCTGGGCAGTCTTTGCAAGGCTTTACAGCTTAAGTTTCTGAGAAAATATTGGGAGAAAGTTATTAGTGGGAGCATAATATTATGAAAATGATAAGTGTTTGGGTACCTTGTTAAAAATTGTTGCCCAACAGTCATTTTATTATACTTGGTTTTAATTTGATAAGCAAGGCTGGCAGGATTGGGATCTTACATGCTTACAAGTAATGGCAACTCTATGAAAATAAGGAGGAAGAAAATCTATCCCTTAGAGTGCATAAATAAAAATGAGTTGAAACAAAGTGAAAGCTACATGGTAAATGGTATGAAATGTGACCCCTGAACTCCTTTTCATCAGATACTTCAAGTTTAAAAAACAATGATAATGAAATCCCACAGGAAATAATTTTATGAAAATGAAAATTTTATTCTCAATCCTAGAGATGGCTCAAATCTTGCATTAATTAGTCATGGGCGTGAGGATCAGGTGAAGTGCTCATTTGTAATTGCAGAGGGAATTTTATAATGTAAAATATTTATATGTGGCTGAAAATGTAGAAGAAAAAAAAACAAGATAGCTCTTGAAACCGAGTGGTGCTTTATCCATCACTGACAGTTTTCCAGGTAAGCTGCAAAGTATCAGTCCTCAAGCAGTGATATTTCCTCTTGTTCATGTTGTAGTGTTAATCTGGGGTTTCATCACCTCTTCTGAAGCCAGTTGATAGCAGGTAGAAGCACACACCTGGGAGGAGTGTGTGCTGCTTTTGCATCTTGGGTTTTGTTTTTCAATAGGAGATGAACCTGTGGTGGTTAATGTTCTACAGTCTTGGTGTTATTTTCCCTGGTGAAAGTGGTGGACATCTACTACTTTTGCAGTACCCTGGCGTGGTTTGGAGCTGAAGCAGGCAATGAGTCATGTTGTTAAACACAAGTAAATGAAATGTTGTAAGGCTAGAGGCGTGAGATAAAGGTACAAAACTGGGGGAAGGAAGTAAACCAGAGCTGCATCTTTTACTTTATTTGACTTACTTCATCCCTGAATTGTCTGTGGTCTTACTTCACTTAGCACTTGGGATCAAAGTATCGTGGGAGATGGTTGCAAAGGCTTCAAATGCACTCTGTCTATCATTGTGTATGCTGTAACAAACCCCAAGAGGGAGGGTAAAGTGATGAGAATTTTGTTTGTTGTTTCCTTTTCTAGAAGGGTCGGAGAGGAAAATAAGATGCTGTTGACTTGGCCAGTGAGTAATCATCACCTCTTGCTCCCACAAGAGCAGAAGAGGGGATTAGCATTTGCTCTTTCCCCCTCTGCTACTTCTACCCTCAATCTGAATTTTTTTGAGACCCTGTCTGAGGTGAAAATTCAACAATCTGGCTTGAATGGACACCGATACAGACCTCTCTAAGCTTCTTTCTCACTTTAAACTCAGTAATAGTTAAGACAGGATTATGAAGAAGCAAGAGAATTCAGCTCAGAAGTCTAAAAATCAAAGCATTTCAGCAAAACTAAGGTATTCTTAAACCTTCGTGCCAATTAACACTGGGCTGTGACAGCAGAGCCTCTTCTACCTCATAAAAATTCCAACTTGCGCGCATTTGGGTGGGTGGATTTAAGCAGAGGGAGCCTATAAGGCTTGCTTTTGATTAGCTCTCCCCAGGCATTACGTCAGATCAAGCAATGCTTGACAGTTGGATTTTTATTACTTCAAAGAGGAAAATATTTAGCATGATACAGAGATTAGATGCCCATACTGAAGCTGTTAACTGTACTGAGGACATGAGGGTTGTTTTTCCAGCCAAATATGTCTCAACAGGCATTTCTTGTTACAGAGCAGAAGCATTTACATTTGGAAAGACTTCTCTGAATTTTGGTTTAAATCCTACCAATATGGGATAGATTTGTGAGCTCAAACTTTGCAGTCACATAAACAATCATGAAACTGAATTCCTGTCAGTAATTCTGCAAAACTATTACTGTGTATTACACTGCATATATGTTCTTAATGCTGTCGTGGCAGTGCCATCCAACTGTGCATGAAATAAATATGAATATTGCTGTCATCCTCTTCAAGCTTGTTTGAAAAAGTACCAATCCAATGCAAGTGATGTCATTATTGATACAATAGAAGTTTTTACAGTGGACCTTTTCTATTTTAAAATTCAATTAAACAAGGCACAGCATAATTAATTTTTTAATTGTGTCCTTTTAAGAGAGAGAAATAATGGGCTGCTCTTGCAAAATGTAGCTGCTTTAAAGGAAAAAAAAAATACAGTGTTTTTCAGCTACCTAGGATCCCCTGAGAGGAATGATGCTGCAATATAGAGAGTTCACACCATGCACAGCTGAAATTTGGTCAGCCGACTCCACAGTGAAATGAAACAATTGTTAAACAGCACTTAAGAAAGCACAAAAAAGAACAGCATGTGGAGTGGAGAATATTAAACTTTGCTAAAAGTTTCAGGTGAACAGAATGTCATTGCTAAAATTGAAATTGTCAGACTCCTGGGATTAATATCCCTATACTTACAGAAATTGCTGCAATACCAATGACCACAAGTAGCCATGACCTCAGTTCTATTTGGAGAGCTTTTAAAGGTCTCCTACTGACCTTAAAAACCTGATTTCCAAAGTTTTAGATAAGCCCATTATTGCAAAGACAGGAACGCGGTAGGATCTGTACTGGAGCAACGATTAGGTACATTTGTTCAAGGTTACATCTCCAGCCACAGTCAGTGCTTTGTGATTGTGAATTTTTTATTCAATAGAGAAGTAATGCTACCTGACTACAGGCTTCGAATTGCCTCTGTGTGCTGCTACTTTGTGCAGTGCTAGGGCTGCCAGTGGAGTCTGCAGAGAGAAGGAGCTGTTGCCATGGGAATTTTGAAAGCTGTCGTTGTTTCACCCTTTGCTAGCAGTTGTGGAGAAACATGACTCACTGGAGCAAATTCTTCCTGGGGTGTAACTCCACTCACTCCTGCCGAGATGCCTAACAGATGTGGAGACTGGGCTAGCTGAAGAGGTGGATGAGAAGAGGGAGGCTTGCTTTTCCCCTGCTCAGATCACTAGCAGAGCTTGCAGTTGACTGGACTGGTTTGGAAATTCATGACTGCTGGGGTTACCAGGCTTATTCTTTTCCCAGGGCTTGTGCACCTGAGGATGAAGATTTTAAAGGAGTTCTCTATTCCTATAGGAAACAGTTGTGAAAATGAAAAACCCTTTTGTAAAGGTCAGCCTGAGCAGGATGTTGATATTTATGCCTTTCAAGAGTTTCTCTCAATTGTTGCTTTGGTATGCATGCTGGAGAAACAGGGCACTAAATAACTCTGTTTCATCACTTTGTTTACTTGTCTTTTTTAAAATTATTATAGCACCTGTTGGGTATCTCTTTGGGCAATGCTGTTACAGACAGCTGCTTTTGTGGTTCAAACCCATATTTTCCTGGCACAGTTCTCCTTCAGTCTGACACTTCACAAGCTTTTCCCAAGCTAGAGATGTAAGAATACTCTTGGAAAGTCCGCTAAGATTCTTGAGCCTGCTATTTTCTGTGCTGTCTAAGAATTTAATCCAATAACCATTTCTAGCAGCTGTGTCAGACTTTTGGATGAGACCCAAAGCATGCCAAAAAAAAAAAAAAAAAAAAAAGTGTAGATGTTTGAGAAACATCCTTCCTTGGCAGCAGGCTATTGTGGAGAAGTGTGAGTCTATCCCCCTAATTTCTTGTGTGCCCCTGTGCTCAGAAGAGTTAGGAAGAGAACACAACTTTTTCTGTCTTGCCTGTCACCTCTAATCTTCTATTTAAGTAATGGCATGGCTTCATATTGTTCCTTTCCCTGTTCTCCCAGTTTTCCTTTCCCAGTTTGCTTACTGGCACTGAATGTGTATATTATGTACAAGTACATGTGTATGTATATATTACAGTGGTATGTGGAAGCGATTCCTCAGTTGTAGCTACTTAATGCCTGAAAACTTCTTCCAGATCTTTATGAACCTATGTCATCAGACTGCAAAGGGATGTCACCATAAGGCTGTTTTCTAGATATGTGATTAATGGCTCTTGTCCCATTATCTATGACTTTGTGGCCTGATGGAAGTTTGGGGCTTTGTGTAGACACATCCTCCATCTGAAGCCAAAGCGTGAATACGTTTTCCCTTGTTCTGCCTCTTTCTTGCTTTACATTGTATTTGTGGGCAGCTAAAGCAGGTGAAGAGCCTTATCTGACATTCATCTTTGAGAAAAGGTAGAGGTGTGCTTGTGAAAACATCTGCTGGGTTATCCCCCTTCATGCCACACGTACACTGGGGAAGAAATCAGTGCCCGAGCTGCTCGTTTCATTCATGTACTCCTTACTTGCCTGTTTGTTTTCCCCCCAAGCAGAAGATGACTTCTTCACTGAGGGCTGTTTTTCCTCAGTTATCAGAGCACAAAATAAAGCAGCTGTTTATGCCAATTTCTTTCATACCATAAGGATCATTTAGTATGCAGGAGACCAAAAACTTCACATGCACCACAAGAAATCATGTGAGTCTAATGATGCCATTTAACAGACAGTGTTTTTCTTGGCATAAATTAAGACCCCCTTAGAAAAAGGTTATAAAAATTGGAACAAGCTGTGTCGTCTGAGGAAGATGCTGAAATAGAGAGGACTGGATTGAGAAAGATGGTTTGGTAGTTTTAAGAGCTGATAAATCTTCAGCTGAGCAGGAAATTTATGTTGCCATACACTGAAGTTCAAACATTGCTGTTGTTTTCCCAGTTGGGATGAAGCTCTTGTGCTTATGGAGAGGTACCAAGTAGAAGAGTTTCTTTTTGAGCCTAAGTTCTCATAATTCTAGGACGTTGACTTTTGACTCCTCAGGGAGACACTGTAGAGGAGACAGTCTCAATTCAAAGAGCTTTTCAGAAAGCAGTTAGGAAGAATTCTTCTTTCTAATACAGACATGCAAAATATACTAAACAGTTGGATTAGAATGGCCACCCACCTAAACCTGACAACTACAGCTCTGTCATGCCTACAGCCTGAATTCTTAAAGGGAATTCCCTCTCTGGAACTCAGGTTCTGTATTTCCATAATTAAAATAGTCTGAGATTTCCATTGGGTTTGGTTCCCTTTCTCACTGGTCTGTCTAGGATTTCATGAGGTTTCCCATTGCTAAGTGGTACCTTCCTTACAAAGCAATCCTGAAAATCTCTCTTCTTCTGCTGCTATTCAGAGCAAAGTTAGACTGATTGGCTGATTTGTTTTTAATGGTAACATCCCAGACTCCCATTGCCCATCTTTCTTACATCAATGAGCTCTCTGAACCAGGGGTGCTATTACTTTCAGCATGTCTTCAGAACTTGTAAAAAAGATAATTGTTAACCTAGATGCCAATAGGACTTTAGTGACGACTTGTTTAGAGCTCAGAGGTTTCAGCAGCAATCGATTTGATAAAATTATGGCTTCTCTTCCTATCTGGGGATATTTCTGTCTTTTCAGGCACTCTTTGTTGAATGAAGGGAAATGGTCATCAGATCTATGGCCCTTAGCAAGAGGCTGCTGAAAGCAGTTGGGCTTCTTCCCAGCAACTTGCATCTTGAGTCCTTTCGATTCTACAAGTGAAACAGAAGCAAAAATTTTGTATGGTTCTGTTAGTATTGATCCAGTGCTTGTCAAAGCATTTTATGCCACGTTCCTACCTAGTCTCTTGCATTTTGCATATTTTGGTTTCTTTTGACTAGGCTTTCACTGTTTAAACTTTTGATGGATATAGGTGCTGGCTGTTTTAAGTGTGTTTAAAAACCTGGCAAAAAAAAAAAAATCTCTCTAATTGGCATCTAAACGTTTTTGTGTAAATCTCCTGCAAAGCCTTTTAGGGATGTCTGCATACTGGGGTGGCAGCCTGCTGTTAGCAAACAATTAGCTCCAGTGGCCTGAGCAGGTAGGAGGGCTTGAGAAGTCAAGGCCATGTGTAGCTGTATTTAAGTGCTATGTTGGCAGATCCTCCTGTATTAAGTGCTGCTGCTCCTTTCCTCTTTAACTCTTCGGTTGCTTAAGAACGAGTTGAAGGCTTCCCTGATAGATGTTTGCAAGCAGCTGGCATAGTTCTGAGTGTGATCTTACATTGGTTTGGCTTTTTCATTTTGAATTCATGCGTTGTAGTTCAGGAAGATAAAATAGCCAATTCTAGCTAAATGCCAGAAGAGTGTATCATCTTCTCTAACAAATAACTTCTCTGCCTTTTAATTTATCCTGCAGGAGGGCAGATTTAGACTTGATATTAGGAAGAAATTCTTTACATGGAGCTTGGTGAGACACTGGAAGGGGTTGCCCAGGGAGGTCATGGATGTCCCCTCCCTGGAGATGTTCAAGGGCAGGTTGTATGAGGCCTTGAGGGTCCTGTTCTAATGGAAGGTGTCCTTGTCTATGGCAGAGGGTTGGAACGGAATGATTGTCAAGGTCCCTTCCAACCTAAACCATTCTATGAATCTATGAAAAGTGAGTACATTGAGGCATGTTACCAAGTTGGAGTCTTGCCTTGGGGGTGAAGGCAGCAAAGTGGGGGAGAAGGCTTTTCATGGCTCCCTGATCCTCTTTCTGTTTGCCAGCAGCGTTGGGTAAAAGGTTCCATTTAATCTTTTTCTCTTTGCCCTCTTTATAATCTACTCTGTTCTTTTGTTTGGGACTTGCTCCTGAGAGCAGGGCCTATACACATGAATGATTCCTTATTTTCATCAGTGCTGATGCTGCCCAGATTTCTGTACTGGGCAGAACAGCTGAACTTTCTGATATGATCCACAGTCAGATGTGGGGTAGGAACCAATCACACACCTCTCACCCCTCAGAGTCAAACCATGACCACAGGCTACAGAGTTCTTTCTGATTTTTAACAGCATGAACATGTTTTTACAAATTCTACTAATACATCATAGTTTGTTTTGACTTAAACATTGTCAGGAAAACTTAGCATCATGGTGTCGATCTCTGTGATGTGATAGAGAAGAGTTTAATAGTTTGAAAATGAATGAATTTAAAATTGGATAGTTGAAGGTCAGAACCCTATAGTGATAACTCAGCTAATGCAATATTCATACCTTGGTCTGAAGCAGTGCAGTATATCAATATGTTGTCCCTGTCTGCCATGATTATATAGGGTAGAAATACATTTGGGCACTGACAAATATCTAAGGGAGAAAGAGTAAGGCTATTATACAGACAGNAGTGCTATGTTGGCAGATCCTCCTGTATTAAGTGCTGCTGCTCCTTTCCTCTTTAACTCTTCGGTTGCTTAAGAACGAGTTGAAGGCTTCCCTGATAGATGTTTGCAAGCAGCTGGCATAGTTCTGAGTGTGATCTTACATTGGTTTGGCTTTTTCATTTTGAATTCATGCGTTGTAGTTCAGGAAGATAAAATAGCCAATTCTAGCTAAATGCCAGAAGAGTGTATCATCTTCTCTAACAAATAACTTCTCTGCCTTTTAATTTATCCTGCAGGAGGGCAGATTTAGACTTGATATTAGGAAGAAATTCTTTACATGGAGCTTGGTGAGACACTGGAAGGGGTTGCCCAGGGAGGTCATGGATGTCCCCTCCCTGGAGATGTTCAAGGGCAGGTTGTATGAGGCCTTGAGGGTCCTGTTCTAATGGAAGGTGTCCTTGTCTATGGCAGAGGGTTGGAACGGAATGATTGTCAAGGTCCCTTCCAACCTAAACCATTCTATGAATCTATGAAAAGTGAGTACATTGAGGCATGTTACCAAGTTGGAGTCTTGCCTTGGGGGTGAAGGCAGCAAAGTGGGGGAGAAGGCTTTTCATGGCTCCCTGATCCTCTTTCTGTTTGCCAGCAGCGTTGGGTAAAAGGTTCCATTTAATCTTTTTCTCTTTGCCCTCTTTATAATCTACTCTGTTCTTTTGTTTGGGACTTGCTCCTGAGAGCAGGGCCTATACACATGAATGATTCCTTATTTTCATCAGTGCTGATGCTGCCCAGATTTCTGTACTGGGCAGAACAGCTGAACTTTCTGATATGATCCACAGTCAGATGTGGGGTAGGAACCAATCACACACCTCTCACCCCTCAGAGTCAAACCATGACCACAGGCTACAGAGTTCTTTCTGATTTTTAACAGCATGAACATGTTTTTACAAATTCTACTAATACATCATAGTTTGTTTTGACTTAAACATTGTCAGGAAAACTTAGCATCATGGTGTCGATCTCTGTGATGTGATAGAGAAGAGTTTAATAGTTTGAAAATGAATGAATTTAAAATTGGATAGTTGAAGGTCAGAACCCTATAGTGATAACTCAGCTAATGCAATATTCATACCTTGGTCTGAAGCAGTGCAGTATATCAATATGTTGTCCCTGTCTGCCATGATTATATAGGGTAGAAATACATTTGGGCACTGACAAATATCTAAGGGAGAAAGAGTAAGGCTATTATACAGACAGTGTATAAGAAAATTCAGGACTGAGGCACCTGAAAGAATTCATAGGCCATGATCCATTATTCTCTTCTGACTAAAGCAAACTATATTGTTTAAGCATTAACTGCTGTCAATACTTGCCTCAGTGGGCTTGCCAGGAGCATCCTTCAGCTCCTCCCTTGCACCAGATTAATGCCTCATTTATTTTTTTTTAAAGAAGAGTACTGAACTGAGAATGGGGAAAATACCTGATTTGTTTCTAGTGACATCAAAAAGATGTCCTAAGGACTGAAAATTATTGCTACCTCTCCAATATGGATGGAACAAGTGAAATACAAGGCACTTCAACCACATCTTAGTATGATGCAGGTTGACTTTCAATCTGTTCCAGATCTGAGAAGACATTTCCTGCATGGACATTTTAGAAGTCAGAGGTCTGTTTTCTGTTGGCAAGATTTCCTGATTTCATGCACTGGCTGCTATCTCTGTGTTCTGGGCCCCCAAGTCCAAGAGGGACATGGAACTGCTTGAGAGAGTCCAGCACAGAGCCACAAAGATGCTGAAGGGAATGGAACATCTCTGTAATGAGGAGAGCCTGAGGGAGCTGGGGCTCTTTGGCTTGGAGAAGAGGAGACTGAGAGGTGACCTCATTCACGTTTATAAAGCTGTAAAGGGTGAGTGCCAGGAGGCTGGAGCCAGGCTCTGCTGGGTGATGCCTGATAAGAGGACAAGGGGCAATGGGTGGAAGCTGAGACACAGAAGTTTCATGTAAACATGAGGAGGAAATTTTTTCCCTGTGAGGGTGACAGAACACTGGAACAAGCTGCCCAGGTTGATTATGGAGTCTCTCTCTCTGGAGATACTCAAAACCTGCCTGTATGTGTTCCTGTGGGATCTGCTCTGGGTGATCCTGCTCTGAGTGGGGAGGTTGGACTAGATGAGCTTTCGAGGTCACTTTGGGCCCTTGACATTCTGTAATTCTGTGATCCTTTTTTGGGCTATGTTGTCTGACTATGGAAAATTTCAAGTTAGTATTCAAGTTCTTTGTTATTGCTTGTCATGCTGAAGGAAAAGATGTGATAGTTTTGTGAATCATCATCCATTAGTTAAACAAAGGTGGTCTGCCCCTTTGGCGTTTAAAAAAGTGCATGCCTTGCCCTAAAGAGATGTCAGATGAGGCCATAAGGCAGGGTCAGTTTGGATCCCTTCATTACCAGATAAAGAATAAGGAAGGATTGCAATTGTATTTGCAAACATGGAGAAAAAAAAAAAATCCCCAAATTAGCATTTATCTACAAATTCCAAGTAGACTTAGCACCTGAATTAATGAAAAAAAACCCAACACTGTAGTTGGCTAAATGAATCTTCTGTGTGCATCTATACTATCCTGCTCCAAATAAAGCACTTAGTTCTTTACTCTCTGTCACAAACAAAGGCCAGAACTGTAGAGCTGAAATCTCTTGGAGAGGAGCAGTTAGCTGAGTTAGATGGGTAGTGGGATCAGGACGGGTGAGTTAGTGGGATGGGATCAGGATTTATTATCCCCTAAGTGGTATGCTTCTAAATGCTCAGGGCAAAAGCCGACCTTACGTTGAGGGTTGGTTTTTGTTCTTTGTTGTGTTTTGGTTTGGGTTTTGTTGTTTAAACTTTACTGTGTTCAGTTTTGGGCACCTCATTATAAGAGGGATGTGGAAGTGCTGGAGTGAGTGAGAGGAGGGCGAAGAAGCTGGAGAAGGGCCTGGAGGATAAATCTTATAAGGAGTGACTGAAGGAGCTGGGGGTGGTTAGTTGGAAAAAAGAGGAGACTGAGGACAGACCTTATGGCTGTCTACAGCTACCTGAAAGGAGGTTGTGAAGAAGCTCCTGCTGGTCTCTTCTTACAGGTAAATAGCAATAGAACAAGAGGGAATGGCCTCAAGTTGCCACTGCGTAGGTTTAGAGTAGGTACTAGGAACAATTTTTTCCCAGCAAAAGTGGTCAGGCATTGGAACGTGCTGCCCAGGGAGGTCGTGGAGTCGCCAACCCTGGATGTGTTTAAAAGTCGTTTGGATGTGGTGCTTGAGGTTTAGGGTGCATCTTGTAGAGTAGGGATATTGGTTGGACTTGGTGATCCTGAGGGGCTTTTCCAACCTGAATGTTTCTGTGATGCTGTGATTTTGGCAGCGAATCTCATATCTCTATCATACCATTCTCATAGATATGTTGCAAACCACATTAATGTGGTCATTGCCAGGCTGAAAACATGAAAAGCACTCTGCTATTTGGACAAAAAAAAAAAAAAAGGCTAGTCTGAAAGAGCTAATTCACTGCCTGAATAGAAGTTAAATTATTTTTCCTGGCTTTCAAAAGAGCACCTTTCACAGGAACATATGGCAGAAGATCTTCTGCAAAGGAGGAAAAGCACTTCTATGTAAAATGAGGGCTGAAAGAAAGGAAATCTTCAAACATGTTAGACAAGCCAATTTATAAACACAAGTATTCTTTCTCTCTTCCTGTTACCAGATTTCTTCAGAGTCAAGAAAATTAATCAAATGTAAGCTTCCTCAAGATGATATCTAAATAGATATTGATTTATTGTTTTAATGCACTTTGGTTTTTTGTGCACAGTTGTGTAGTTTATAAGCCCCTTGTAACCTGTGAAATGGGGAGAACTCATTGTGTTATTTGAGAGGTGGTTGCAAGAATGATCAAATGCCTGCCACTTGTAATTGTGCAGCAGCAAGGGGTGGAGCAAGGGGAGGTTTATGGTTTCATGCCACAAGTGCAATTCCGTACTAGTCTCAGTATTTGTGTAAATATGTTGAAAAATCTTTTGCATATACTGTATTTTGTGTTCAGCTAGAGGAAAATGGTGTTTTCCTTTCCAGAAAGATACAGTCAGCTGCTTTAAAAACAACAATTGAAATTATAACAGTCTCTGGGGGTTCATCGTCTGGATTTGTGCAAACAAACCTCTCTCTTAAAAAGCTGCATTCTTATACAGCAAAGGCAGAATTCAAATAAAAACAAGAACAACAGATTTGTTAAAATGCCCTTTTCAGATTCTGGTGACCGGTAGAGAAGGAAGAAAAGAGAAGCTTTGCCTCAGGCTCCCTGGTTTGCCAGCTTAGCCTGTCCATGATGTATATGCTCTTGCTCCAAGGCATGGGAGAGCTGTGTACGTGAGTTTGGATGATCTGATGTTTTGATTGCCTTGGTGGAGGCTCAGATGTGAGGGGTTGTCATCTTCCTGTCTGGTCTTAAATGGTTAACAGATGTCTGTCCTGGGCTTGGGCAAATCCTGCAAATAACTAAACATATGAGGTTCATCATACCCACAGCACAGAGGCAAGGTGGGTCTCAACAGGTGGCAGGTGTATGGCCTGTGACAATAGGAGATGCTAATTCCAGCCCAACAGAGAAGGGTACACTGAAGGTAAGAAACCTGTACAATTCCTTCTCCCTCTTACTGAGAGGAATGAGTTCAAGGTCCAGCCTCTGGTGGGATCTGTCTGATGTGGCCAAATTGGATGGAGATCAATAGTGTCTTCTTGAGTTCACCATTCTCACTTCATCTGTGGACAAATCTAATCTGTAATTGCAGCACAGGGAGAAAACTGATGTTCAGTCTAGAGCTGAGCCTTTGATGTGACCAACGTTGGGGTACTCTCCCAGTGCTTCTCTGGTGGCCAGTTAGGATTCCCACAGTGCGGGGGGACTTACTGTCTCAGTGACAGAGGATCATGTCCCACCCATCATCACAGCCTTCACATCCTAGATGCCATTCTTTTTCCTGTGGTGTAGTGTGAAGCCCTCTATATGTGGTAGGGCAACTGTGGGCAGAGCAACTCCTGCATGCTGACATGGTGTACCAGACGTTACAAACACCCAGTAGGTTTTGGTGCCTTTTGTCTGTCATCAGCATGGGGGAAAATAAACAAACAACCTACCCCCAAACAATCCTGTGAATGTCTTGTTGGCAGTTTAAATGGATTGTAGCAGAGAACTAGAGAATACTTTTAAGTTCCTAATGGATTTTTAAACAAGATTTTTTTTTTTCTAAATACAGTCTGAATTAATGTATTTGAGAGCTGTGAGAGATAACAGATAATTTCCTTTCACATAAAGCTTTAATGTTTTATTTTTCCTTAAGTAAATAACACCTTGCTGAGCCCTCTGAGAGTGTGCCAATTTCTCCCCGGTAAGAAGACTGCAAAGGTGTTAATTACAGTGAGCAAACTAGCTATTAATGATATTTTTACATTCATGTCATCTATTGGTGGCTCAAGAAGGATGTGGAGAAGGGATGCTTCATTTGTGATATAAGATCTTTTCTACCAGCAAAAGCAGGGTAGAAAGAAGAGAGCAATTTCAAATTTTCTGTAAGGGTTAAAGGAGTTGGCATTCGTGCATGGCTGGCTGGGTGATGGAAGTTCTGAAGAGTTGCCTTTACTGCCTTTCACTTAAGTGATCCGTGAACAAAAGTGTCCCCAAGTAGGATATGACACAACAACCTGTGACTCGCTCATTAAAGTCTCATATTAAGGCCTGTCTGGGAACTCTCTAATGCCAGATCACTGAGACCGTGGACCGGAACAGCGCCTTTAGAGCCTCTATGATCCCTAATGGTAGTGCCTCAATGTCTGGCTCCTGGGCAGAATGTACAGCGTTGCTGTCCTCTGGGACTGTTAAAGACTCTTCTCAGAGACCCTTTAAGATGAAGATGATTGATACAGTAAGGTGATAAGGTGATTACTGTTCTTTATGCCAGTAATCTTCATGAGGTGGCAGTAGAATCATGAGTGCACAGAGATTATTTTGGCTTAGTAATGTGACATATGTAATTACCTTCCCACAGTAAAGGAGGGCCAACCCAGGAGGTCTCCAAAAGACATCTGTATGTTTTCTTCATGTTGCTGCCACATAAAACCTTGGTGTTCATGTACCTGTTGGTATACCTGTATCAGGTGCTCTGCGTAGTTCTGGTGTTTGCACCTCAAGAAAGGTACAGTATAGCTAACTAAAAGAACAGACCTGTGAGCAAGAGCTAATGTTAGTTGTCAGAAGTGCAACTTTTGGTATTTCTGATCCAACATAGAATATAGAATCATAGAATGGTAAGGTTGGAAGGGACCTCAAAGATCATCCAGTTCC
>WBNM01025264.1:19530-56451 GCA_013399055.1 Ramphastos sulfuratus
ATTGTGCCTACCCAGGTGCAGGACCTTACACTTGGCCTTGTTGAATTTCATGAGGTTGGCTTGGGCACAGCTCTGCAGCCTGTCCAGGTCCCTCTGGATGGATCCCTGCCCTCTAGCAAGTCGACTGTGCCACACAGCTTGGTGCCATCTGCAAACTTGCTGAGGGTGCACTGATTCGTCTGCTTTTGTGCACTTCCTAAAGAGCTCCCTCAGTTGCTCTTGCTGGAGAAATAGTGAAGAGTAGGCTGGCTGGGCATTGCTCTGACCCACCAGGACATCTCAGCCCATTAGAGAGCATTGTATGGGAACCCAGTCACAGTAAAATCTGACCAAAGCCAAATGAGAAGAAACAGCAGGGAGCAACTTATGTTTGAACATTAGGCTGCTTTGATCATCTATTTAATCTCAGTATTTTCGAAGATAGAGTTGTATGGTCAGCAAATGTGTCTGGCAATGTCATTTCATGCTGACAGAGCATAGAGTACAGGCTGATTTTACTGATAGGTCTTTTTCTGTGAAGAGGTTCAACAGAACTTGGGTACAATCAATTATTCAGCTCAGAACAAGGATATATGGCACTGTCTCAACAGAAAATGGGTTGGTGTACAGATGTGTTTTAAGGAGTTCCACTTTTTTACAGAGAGATTAAAAGTGAACAGAGTGTAGTTAGTGTTTGAGAGGCTTTAAGGGGGTTGCTTGGGTGGTTTTGTTTGGGTTTTTTTTGGTGGGTTTTTTTGGGGGATGTGTGTGCTTTTAGTTTCTCTACAGACTAACAGCACAGATTGTGACATTTATGTGTTAGCAGGAGCAAGGACGATCATTTACATGCAAGTGTAATGCTGCATTCCTATCATATATCTCTGCTGTTGATGTATGTAAACTGGGCTTGTATGTAGAAGGAAAACCTCTCCAAACAGATTCCCATTCAACAGCTCCTCAGGCCAGAGTCAGGCACTGGCAGCTGATTTAACAGCTAGGTTAAAAGCAGTTGTTAAGTGGTTACTGGGAGTCTTGAATCTGGCTTGGAGTGTTGGCATGGGCTAGGCAAACCTCTGAAGTTGTAAACTGTGTTGGGCACAGTGATAGACCCCAGCACTGATGCTTCTTAGGATAAAGCCCTGGAAGGATATGGACATGTCTGTAAACTGTGAGGGCTGATCCTCATGCTGGCTGAAAGTTTGATAGATGGAAATGAATTTTGGGATCTAAAGTACGTATCAAAAGGGATTTGGAAGGCTGTGGTCTTAGTCTTGATGTCCTGGTTTGAATGAGAAACATAATGAAGATGTGTATTGTGTTACAGCACTAGATGAAATTGTTGCAGTTCAGTGTCAGTATTGGCCATTTCCCCCTTTTCACCTTTCTTGCCACCCCAGTCCCTCAGAGTTTTCTGATGTTGTTTCAACATATTGTATTTTCTTCCCACTTGGAGCTGTTTCTGATATGGGTCTGTCTGTTTGGCTTAGGTGTGTGTATTGTTTATTCTTGTGCTGCTGTTATTGCATGGTCATTGCTTTTGATCCCTCCTATTTTCTTAAAGATAGTTATTGCTTTGATAGTTATTGTTTGGTTTTAGTTAGAGGTTGTTTACCTCTAGGTCTTCCTCAGAGACTGGGGGTCAAATCTTTAGCTGGGTAAAATCAATATAATCAATAGAGCACTGCTGATACACATCAGCACAGATGAGCCCTTGTGTAACATCGGCTCAGCAGAATTTCTCTCAAATCTTTACTTTATTTCCCAGTTCAGCTTTTGGAAGGCATTTATGGTCACAAACCACTTGTTTTCTTTCTGCAAACCCTGTGGTTTTGAAAGGATAGGGCAAACAGGACTCAATTAAGAATGATAGCTTCCTATTAGGCATGTCAGAAATGTATCTTTTGTTTCTGTACAAATAAATGGAAGCTCGGAAGATTTTAGAGCAAGAACTGTGCTCTTTTCCCCAGTGACTGAATCTATTGGTTCACAAGTTCCATATCCCAGGCAGTAGCCACTTGCAGTTTCATGACACCCTTACAAACAGCAGTGGTAACCATTTATGTAGAGTACAATTAGGGAAACATCTGATACCATTTTGCCTTTGCCTTGGCAGTAAATCCCACATTCGCATGTGGGGGAACAAGTACAGGCAGCAATACTTGGCCAGCCAATTTCTCAGAACATCAACCAGCAAATGTTCCTTCTACAACTGGTGTTCCACTGACCACAATTTAAAACCACTGGTTTAAATACCTGACCCAGCTACTACTAAAGAGGCAGCAAGAAAGCTACCACTGGAGCCCAGCAGTGGTGACTTTCAGTCTCCTTCTCTAACCTTTATATATGCTGCCTCTGTGTGTCAAGAGACAGTAATACATCTTCCTAAAATAGATGGCCGCAGCCTGTGCTGGTGAAATTGGTTGACTGACGAAATGAGCAACATCAAGAGACGTGTGGAAACAAGCAGCATCCTGCACCCTGTCCTGGAGCAGCTGCAGAGGCAGTCAGGACTGACAATTTTGAGAGATTTTGGGGAGATGTAGCTTCTTTTTTAAAATGTCCATTGTCTGCAAAGGAAGCTGTTAGGGTGGAAAAAGAAGATCTTTCAAAATATGACAGGAATTACAATCTGGTCTTGATTGAAAGCCTCTTCACTAATGGGTGGGTACCCTGCATGGTTCCTATGTGTAGCACACCCACTACCTGTCCCTGGTTCAAATAGGAAAGGCTTAAAACAAAGAAGGGAAGAGCACTGATTACCAGGAAATTGCAGCACAATATGAAGGAACAGCAGAAGGAACAGGCTTCTCTTTCTGACTTGAGCTGCAGTGACTTACAGATCACAACACAGAATCAAGTTCTTCATTGACAGATGCTACTAGAGCAGACTGGAGGGGAATTTAGCAGGTGGAGCTCATGCGCTGCACAAGGTGAATGTGGCATGAGAAGCCAGTGTTGAGGGATGTGAGAGAGATAACATGTTAAATACTTGTCTTGCCTCTTGAGTTTAGCCCCTGCAGTATTCTCTGAACTCCTTGCAAGAAGCAGGGCTGTTATTTTCCCAAAATATTTCTGTCTTTCTGAGCACCTTTTGATACATTTTTCGTATGCAGATGGAAATCTGCACAGGAAAAGTTGCATCTCCTTTACATGACCTCCCCTTCTGTCTCAGACTAACCTGTTATCAAGTTTCCACAACATTTTTTTACTAATCCTACATTTCTCTCTTTCTCTTTTTTTCTTTTTTTTTTCATTAACAGTAGTCAAGGCTACACTGTCATTAGGTGCAAGTAGGTTGCACCACTTACTCTCTTCAAAGAATATGGTCATGTTCATGATTTAGGAGTTGAAAAAGCAGCCCACTCTAATGCATAGTTGTACAAAGCTCAGTGCAACATTTTCTTGACTGTTTATGGAACTGTTGTATTCCTTGGAGGCTGCTGGTAGCCCTTTCCCAGCTGGTCCCTGAAATCTAAATCCTTTGTGTATTTCAGCAACCCATGTGTGAATAAGAATTAAGTGCTTAAATACCTCCGTGGATGTGAGCCTGTGTTTTTCCTGGTTTGAAACACTTTTCTTAGTTCAGCTCTTAGCTTTGGCTTTAAGTGGTGCCACACTTTAAAGCAAATTTTCAGCTTCAGGGAAACCATCTCTTTCAATCTGAAAAGCAGTATCCTAACTTGTATCTCAGACCTATCTTTGAAGATACCCTTGACTTAATTCATCAGCACCTTTAACTAAATAGAAAAGAGACTTCTCTCAGTAAATTCCTGGGATGGAGGGGAACATCATTACCTAGTCATATACACATAGGAAAAGTTCAGAACATTCAGGGTGATAAATGGTTTAATGTATAATAATACTTGGCAGTTAGTGTAGATCTAGAGGCCTGATTTAAGGATGTTTATGTCGTGATTTTTAAGCACAAAAGTAAAAGGAATAAAATGTCCGTTTTTAAAATACTCTCACATTTACAGAGAAATACGTTTGTCAACATGTTTTAAACTGCTCTTTAGAGTTCTTAGTGCTGCCTGAGTGTGTATTACAGACCTGCCAAGGCTCTTCCTGCAGTTACACATTCACTTGTTAATGACTTTGTCTTAATCAATACTTTCTCAAAAGGAGATGCTCAGATATTCCAAGAGTCACCTTAAAAGACCTCTGGCAGATAAATAATTAAATGACCTGCTGGCTGCCTTCCTGCATGCAAAGAACTTCTGATAGAAACCTAATTGTTTAATTTCAAAAATCCAAACCTGCCAACATCTGTTTGAGGAATCTCATTTCTTATAGCAGGTCATTGTAGTGATGGGTTGCTGAGTGAAAGAAGAGATACTTTTAGTCTTCAGATATTGTGTCTTGCAGAGAAGTGTAATAGAGGGGAAGAAATATTGAGAAGTAGCACATAATAGCTCATCTTGTCAGGTTCCTAACTAGAAGCTTGATCCTGGAATTGCTGAAGTGTTTGTACAACTTTGCTGGTGTGAGTTGTGTGAAGTACATTATGCATGTGCATGCCTCTTTGAAAGATGAGACACACGAAATCTGAATCAGTTTCTTTTATTGCCCTGACTTCAACCGCGGTGGTAACAGGGGAGTCTGAGTGTTGGGGCTAATTACCTCTCTCCTGTATGTCCTTCTGATCACTGGGTCGTCTGCTCTGACAACTTTAACTTGCCAGAAATAGTTTGGACATGGTGATAAGACGTGTGTTAAGCTTTACAAACGTGTGTATTACTTCGGTAATGGAACAAGTTAGTGTTTGTCATTGTTGCTTATTAGATTGATGTTTTATCTATCTAGACAGAAGTCTGTGTCTTTTGGAGGTAGTGCTCAAGGATGACAGCTGCTTGTACAGAGAAAAGATGGAAACTGAGGTCTCACATTCCTTATCTTCAGGGAAAAAAAACATTTGTGAGAACTGGTCTTTTAGTAGCCTTTCCACATTGTGTCCTGTAGTTTGTAAATCATTGCAGGCTTCAGTAGATGAGCTTAGTCACCCCAGAGAGTAGATTGGGAATTTAATTAGGTTATGTGTATTGAATTGAATATTAAGGTGGACCTGTCAGCCCACTTGGAAAATATGGTGGCTGGTTCCTCGACAAAGCAAGCTATGCAAGTCTAGATTATTAGATTTTAGGCAACATCTGATGCAACATTTGTCTTGAGAATTATGTGAAAATAGTTCCCTGCTGCTTTGATACTGTTCTGAATGCCAAAGTGCTCTGCTGTCAACATCTGAATTTCAGGTACATGTGGAAGCTGGAGGGAAGTTTTAACTGGAACTCGTGGGTGATGGTCAGATCTTCATTGCCATGCTCATAGCCTCTTTCCCTTGAAAGCTGCTTGAAGGGAGTTAGGCAATCATCCTTGCTAGGATGAGAGTGAGTGTGATGGTTTGGAAGTTCCCTGCCCCCCCCACACTTTGTAAAATCACCCAGACTAGGCTCAGCCAGCTGGAAGTTAAGGACTGAAGCTCTGTTTACAGCTCAGCACAATGTACAAGCAGAGATGTACACAATGTACAGGAATATTTACAGAAATATACAAGTTAAAGGTAATACAGAAACACAACTCCCCTCCCAGAAATCAGAGATCCCAGGAGGGGCTTCCAACCACCCTTCCACCTTCTCCCCACCCCTATACCTTACCCCAAGGTTTGCCTTACGTGCAAGGTGAGTTTGGAGGATCAGCCAGGGGGGTTAGAAGAAAAGTGGCTAGTGAAGTTACTCGGCAGAGAAGAGAAAGCCAGAAGCTGCTAGACAGACTGAGACACTGTGCCCCAGAGGCAACTGACTTATCTGTGTTTTGGGTACTTATTCTTAAACATCTCAGCAAGCCTATGAGTGAAGTAGACATCACCATTGTTTCCTTTTCACAGCCTATAATGTAATTTTCTCTATTAAAATATTCCAATTAGCCTCAAACCAGCACAGTGAACCATACTTGGGATCCACTGATGAATGGTGCCAAAGTGTTGTTCTGCTGTGGAGTTTGGTGGGAACTGCATAGCTACACTTAGCACACAATCTTGATGGACAGAAGTGGCTCTGCACATATTAGTATGCATTAGAGGACAGAGCTGAGGTTCTTTGTCCTCTTTGTGTGGATTAGTTTTTCATTTTGGTTACCTCTTTTTAGCTTATTCATCGAGCTGTGTTTGCATCACGTATGAAGCAGTACAAACACTGTCTTTGCATTACATTGAAGATCAAATTAAAAATGTCTCGGATTTCTCAAGGAATTAAAATAATAATTTAGCATAATATCTGGAAATAAAAGAATTTGACAATCAGTTAAGAGAAAAAGTAATACCTCAGAATTAATGAAGGATTATCTCGCTGCATTTTGAGGGTAAATGTAGTTGATGAGCAATTTTCTCTGAAGTTCATCAGAATGTTAAAACTAGGAAGAATTCAACTCATACTTTCTGTGGTTTTGAATCTCAGTTCATGTATTGTAAGTGTGTGGTTGACCTCCCTCTGATCTGTCCCCTTTCCTATCCACCTCAAAAAAGGGATGTGAGGCTGCTCTCTCTGTTCAGCTGCCAAGCACTAAGTTTCTCAGATAAACTGTAATTTCGTTTAACTATCCAAGATTTTAACTTGTTTGGTTCCCTGCAGTTATTAGATGGAAGTGCTGGATATAGCAGCTGAATGTAACTTGGCATTTATGAACTTAAGGAGGTTGGAGGAACCTGAAGTGCAGCCATAGTCAGTAACTTCTGCAGAAGTCTCCAGTCAAATATTTCCCCCATTACCAAGAAAGCAATTTCATCAGACCTGGCAGAGGGGATGATGAATGGATGTTAGGAGGAAGTTCTTTACAGTGAGGGTGGTGAGGCACTGGAACAGGTTGCCCAGGGAGGTTGTGGCTGCTCCCTCCCTGGAGGTGTTCAAGGCCAGGTTGGATGAGGCCTTGAGTGACCTGTACTAGTGGGAGGTGTCCCTGCCTATGGCAGGGGGTTGGAACGAGATGATCCTTGAGGTCCCTTCCAACCTTACCATTCTATGATTCCCTTCTTCCCTAGTCAAGAAGATTCCACTTTAGGTAGAGCTGAAACATGAAAAGGGAGAAATGCTTTCAAAGTCATCTGTCCACTTGTCTGCAGCAGGTTCATTCTGTGGAAAAGCTCTCAGATCCTGCAGGGATAGGTAAAGAAATGTTCATTTATTCTACTGCTTTTGACAAAGAGGAATGGCACTTCATGTCTAAATCACAAAAACTTACTTTGTGTGAGCTCAACTTTTGGAACTTGCCATCTGTGTTACACAGAAATGTTGTTGCTGTTCAGTAAGAGTTGTGTGGGACAAGCTGTGTTCAGTGCACCCTCTGAAGCTTCCTGGAGCAATACTTTGGTTCCAAATTCAGCAAATAATACTCAAAGATTCTGTAGAACGTGCCTTGGGGAACTTCATGCTTAGAGCTGATGTCAGGTTTATTTCAGACCCTTCAAACCTGACGTTCAGTTCTCATGAGGATATTTGTCACTTGATACCTGCTTGCCATTGCTTGTAGGAACAAATGTTCTTTGCTAGGACATGACTGAAGCACCAGACTTTGTCCCATTCCCCTCTGTGATGGGCCTGCAGATGACTGTTTATCTCTAAACTGCAATTCTTCCTTCTCAAGATGCTCACTTTGAGTCTAGTAGTTAGTGCTTCGTTTCTAGAGAACCAATAGTAGGAACCAGTAGCAGCAAAGGCACAGATATGAGCCCTCACCCTGATTCCTTAGCAAGTTCACCACTGCTTTAGGGATAGGTTTCTTAAGTCCTTCTCCTTGGGACAATGTAGGAGGCACAGGATTTTCCTGCCCTATCCTTAGCTTGTCTATTCCAATAGGTACTCAAGGAGGTAGAGGGGTTTTTGCAGACCTGATAATTCCCATAATACAGGTGAAGGACACCTGAAAACTTTGCTCCTCATTTTGGTATATTGCCCATCTCTCCAGTGAGGCTTGCAAGTACTCAGATTCAGGCAGTCTTCTCAGCCCTAATCCTTGGAAAGCCCAGTCTGTCAGGAGACTGATATTAAAAATCACACTGTCGAGAGGAAGCAAGAAAAAACCCCAGATCCTCTGGTTTTCTTTTGAGTTTTTCTCTAATTTTTTTGGGTGGTATTTTTCTAGCAGTTTTGGGAAAATGTCATTTTCCGCATCTCATTTTCTGGCTGGGAGTTGATAAGATCCTCCCATAACCTCAGGGTCCTACAAGCTGGCATAGGTATGCCAAATAAGTGGAAGGTATAAAATACCTTCAATCAGCTTCATTTGGCTATCATGAGCTTGAAGAGGAGTTACTGAAGTCTTCATCTCTTCTAAGGTGGTCAGCTCACGGCCGTGGCTGCTGGCTGTTGTGCATTTGAGCAAATGATGGCCCTCAGATTGCTTCTCAGATCCTCTGTGCAATGTATCCTCCATGGATGCATTCCCAGGAGGCAAAAGGACAATGTTTTGTGAGCTGGCAGTCTGTTCCATATCTGTAAGAGGCCTGGCTACACCTGTTGTTGCTGCATGTGCTCTGCAGGTCAAGACATAGAATCATAGAATGGTAAGGTTGGAAGGGACCTCAAAGATCATCTAGTTCCAACCCCCTGCCATAGGCAGGGACACCTCCCACTAGCACAGGTCACTCAAGATCTTGTCCAACCTGGCCTTGAACACCTCCACGGAGGGAGCAGCCACAACCTCCCTGGGCAACCTGTGCCAGTGTCTTACCATCCTCCTTGTAAAGAACTTCTTCCTATCATCCAGTTTCAATCTCCCCTCTGCCAGTTTAAACCCATTGCCCCTTGTCCTGTCATTGCAAGACCTTGTCAATAGTCCCTCCCCAGCCTTCCTGTAGCCCCCTTCAGATACTGGAAGGCTACTCTAAGGTCTCCTGGAAGTCTTCTCTTCTCCAGGCTGCAGAGCCCCAACTCTCTTAGCCTGTCCTCACAGCAGAGCTGCTGCAGCCCTTTGAGCATCTACGTGGCCTCCTCTGGACCTACTCCAACAGTTCAATGTACATCTGCCTACATCCACTGATGCTCTCACAAGATTTGTCAGATAGGCATAATTTGTAGTGTAGAAGGAAAATTTAGGTTTAGCAGGCTCTGGTTATGTGGTTATCTGCTGCTTGTCCTCCTCTGTTCAGGGCATTTTGCCTCTTTCTAAGCAGATTTTCTTCTTTCTTTGGAAGCCTTCCAGAAAAAAATGCAAATAGAGTAGTGTGATGGAGCACATTGGCAACACTGATTAGTTTTATTCTGGAATGCCATACACACAATCTCAGCTAATCATGTTCTCTCTCTATATATATAAAATTAGCCTGTTTGTAAGGAGAAGACATTCTTCCTCTTTGAAATTATTTTTTAATTCCTTATTCTTGCTGGAAAAGGTTGCTGTACAGTCACAAATTTAATTAAAGGTACAGGAAGCTTTGTCAATCAAGAGAGGCAGAATTATACTTTGGGTACCTTCCAAAATGGCAGAGGCTTAAAAATCAAACCCAAAAAGCCTTCCCCAAAGTGTGTTAACACACCTCGTCCGTTATTACAGCTCGTGTTTGGTTTTGTGTTTCTTTGTGCCAAGAAGAGAACAGCATTGTACTGAAACTGAGATCTGACTGTTTCTGGTGGTCGCTGGCTCAGAGCTTTAGATCTTTTTTTCTGCTACATTGTGTAGCTTTAATTAAGCATCAGGTCAGTTTTGGAGAAGAAAAGCTTTTCATAAAGTAATATGTAGGGAATGGTATTATAATATTTCTTTCATTTCAGTAGAGACTTTATTTGTTGCCAAGGCAAGAGATGCATAAAAATAATGGCACGTCTAGGGGGAAGTACCACATACCTCCTTGTTATGGTAATGGAGTTTTGTTTACCTGACCTCCCAATTAGTCAAATGTGGATCCTTGTTTGTATCCTGATCACCTGAACTCTATGGGTTAAGCTGGTTTGGGTACAGATGCAGTGTGGAGAAAAAAAAAAAAAAAAGGAGAAAAGCAACCCCCTCAATGTTGATTTCCTACACTCTCCACAGCTAGTAAAAGCAAATAAGATTTCAGCATGATATTAATGAATAGTAACAGAGTCAGAATAATTGGTACCTTCCTGGTTGTGATCAGGATTCAGAGGAGTGTCTTAACAACCACTGTTTCTTAAATATGAATTCTGATTAATAAGAGAGACTTTCTTCTCTCATCTGCTGTGTCTGTTACTAACACACTTTGCAGTTGCAGGGCTTTGAAGCTGACTATTTCTTTTTGTTCATTGTCATGTCTTGAATTTGTGGTAATGTCAGTGGAAAGTTGTGAGCAGTACATGGCAGTGAGGCTCTTGATTCTTTGACAGTGAGGCTCTTGATTATTTTTTATTATTATTTTAATATATCTGTTTGGTTTTGTCTTTACGATTATGAATTACATGGGTTGTGTTTAAATCTTGTAAGAGATACTGAGATAAAGGTTCTTGGTTACCTCTGGCAATAAACATGCTTTTGAGAGTGACTGTTATGTAAACATATGGGTGCTGTAAGTTATTTCATTGCACCCAGTGAGTGCTTATACATAAACTGTTAATGTCACACAAGTAATTTAGGAAATCAACTTTACTGGGGAGGGGGGGATGTGCGTGTTTGGTTTGGATTTATGGAGGTCACATAGCTCAGGAAAACTGGTGGAGCTTTGACAGCAATCCTGGACATGTGCAATGCATTAATCCCAAGCTAGCTGCCATATTCACTGCTCCCCTTGCTGTTCCAGTTTGGTGCATGTCAGTCTTCATTAGCTGACTATTTTAGGAATCTCTAGCCATTCCCAGGCTGCAGCTAATTAAGAACATTCTAGTGGTAGGAGTGCAGGAGGTCAGATGCTATTTTATGAAGTGCTGTTATGTGTCCAGCAACCCTCCAGCTGTTGCCCAAATGTGTTGTGCTGTTCTGGAAATCTGCATGAAGCAAGGGGAATGAAAGATTCTCTCAGTGCATTTTATCTGGTGTTTCGTTGCTGGGTGTGATGGTTTGGGAGTTCCCTGTCCCCCCACACTTTGTAAAATCACCCAGACTAGACTCAGATGGAGGGAAGTTAAGGACTGAAGCCCTATTTACAGCTTAGTACAATGGACAAGCAAATATATACAAAATATAAAGAAATATTTACAGAAGTATACAAGTTAAAGGTAATGCTGAAACACAACACCCCTCCCAGAAACCAGAGTCCCCAGGAGGGGCTCCCAACCACCCTTCCACCTTCTCCCCACCCCTATACCTTACCCCAGGGTTTGGCTTACCCACAGGATGAGTTTGGAGGATCGGCCAGAGGGGTTAGAAGAGAAGTGGTTAGTGAGGTTACTCAGCAGAGAGAAGGAAGCCAGAAGCTGCTAGACAGCCTGTGTGTGTCTGCAAGCCCGAGGGTCTTATCTTTGTTTTGAGTTCTTATTCTTATCCATCTCAGCAAGCCTATGAGTGAAGCAGACATCACCATTGTTTCCTTTGCACAGCCTATAGGATCATTTTCTCCATTAAAATATTCCAAGTAGCCTCAAACTAGCACACTGGGACATGGTGTTGTGTGTTGGATGTAGCAGGGAGCGCCACAAGATTCGGCTCTTCATCGGATTTGTCGGTGCTCTGGAGGGCCAGAGCTGTCCCTCTTGTCTTGGGTTTTTAGAATTAGGTTTGAAGGTGTCTGAGGAAAAAGTGCAGCATGGAAAATGGATGTCTCAGGGTTTGCATCATTATAGTTGAATTTGCTGTAAAAAGAGCGAGGCAGCAGATTTTTCATACCTTTTGAACTTGCTAACAGGTTTTCATATAAATTTAAACATTGCCTCCTGATGCCAGTAACAGATATTTCAGAACTTACTAGGTCAGTTACAGGCAAAAAGCATTTACTTAATAAAGTATTAATATTTATAAGAATTGCATATTTATTTGGAGATCTCCAATCATGCTGCGGATTGAAGGAATTAACTGCATACACCACAGGCTGAGGTCCAGAGAAGTTAAATCAAATGCAAGTTCACCCAGGCTTGGAGCTGCTGATTTTCTTCAGGTAGTGCAATTTTACATACATCCTAAGTGTTTGCAAGTGCTTTGTGGAATGGGGCTTAGTGAGTCAGTGGCAAGGCTGGGAACTGAGAACCATGAGTGGTGAGAGCCTGGAATGGGTTCCCCAGGGAGGTGGTTGAGGCCCCATCCCTGACGGTGTTTAAGGGCAGGCTGGATGAGGCTCTGGCCAGCCTGATTTAGGGTAGAGTGTCCCTGCCCACGGCAGGGGGGTTGGAACTAGATGATCCTTGTGGTCCCTTCCAACCCTGACTGATTCTATGATTCTATTCTAACTGAGGCTTGCAGGCCTGCCAGCAGACTATACTTCTGCACCTTACTTCAGCTTCTTTCAGTTGCTATAATTTGAACTCTTGAGTTACCCCAAGCAGAAAGTCAATTTGCCATTATTGGACCTCCCTCTTGTACGTCTCTCTTGGTGATCAAAAGGCAAATCCCACTCCAGATGTAACCATGTTCTGTTAGGGAGTTTTTATTTCTAAAAAGGACTGGAAATGAAAGACTCAGTCACCCAAATCATGTAGAGATGACTCAGATAGCAAACTTTTCAGATTCTCAGGCTTTTTATTTTAAGAAAGTCTGTGAATAAACTCCAAAAAGAGCATCTAGACACTTGGACTGAAAGGAAAGTGTTGGAGCCATTCAGGCTACCATTAAAAGCTGGTGGTATGCCAGCTTGTGGTCAGGCACTCTTCTTCACAGTATAATTTATTTTACTTTTAAAACAAACTACCCCTACTAATGGAGAGGGGAAGAAAAAAAAAAAAGAAACCCAAAACCTCTTTCTTCCAGATTTTGATTGTTGAATGAAAGGATTTATGAATAAGCAAACCTAAGCCACTTAAATTTCATGGCATGCAACTTCATTGGAGAAAATGGCTTTCTGGTTTTGAGTAGCCAGGGATAATTTTGTCCCTGTGTTAACTTTTCCACTCTATACCTGTGTGGCTGTAAGCCAGAACTAAACCCCACTGTATTATTTGCACCTTACCTGGGCATTCTGGCCCTGGCTCTTGAAATTAATTGACTTGTCCTCAGTGGTGTGAGCAAACAAGTATTTGTGGTGATCTTAAATCACAGATTTTGAGACACTGGAACAGGTTGCCCAGGGAGGTTGTGGCTGCTCCCTCCTTGGAGGGGTTCAAGGCCAGGTTGGACAAGGCCTTGAGTAACCTGTACTAGTGGGAGGTGTCCCTGCCTATGTCAGGGGGTTGGAACTAGATGATCTTTGAGGTCCCTTCCAACCTTACCATTCTATGATTTGAAAATTAAATCAAGTACAACTAAAAAGAAAAAAAAAACAAAAAAAACCCCAACAACCAAGGTTTATGTTAAAGAGTTTATTTTAAAGCAGATCGTGACCGAGCTGTTTGAGCTCTTGTAAATGCAGACTTGTAAAACAAGTGTGAAAGCCTGAAAACTTTGCAAGACTTTAAATATGTAGAAGCTGGGTACGAAATTAGTATTTTGGAGTCTGTAATAAACAGGCCTCTGGCTGTGTTGCCCAGCATTATCCTGAAAGATGACTGAATTGCAGTTCTCTAGAACCTTGTTGTTTTGATCCAGAGAACCATCCAACTTGGTATGTTTGTTTCAGCACTCCTCTTTCAGCAAAGATTTGAAAGCCAAGTGAATACTCTGTTTAATTAAGGGTTTCTGCAGAGGTAGGTCTGCAGTTCCTTTGAGGGGGGGGAAAAAAAAAGTGCCTGTCTTTAAGAGGAATTGTAAGCAAGGTAGAGATTAAAGTAATTGTAAAGTCTGAATAAGAAGTGTGTTGCCATTTATGCATGGTGTGGGCATTGTTTTGATCCTTCCTACACATGTAATTTACTCCCACCTAGAAGCCATTTACGCCGCTCCTCGCCCTTTGAGAGTGATTTAAAATTATCTTAATGTAAATGAGAGCCCTGCCTTAAGGTCCACACTTCCCCAGCCTGCTCCCTGCCTCTTGCTGCCTGAGGCTTGTTGCAATCAGTGTGATTGCAAAGTGTGTATCAGGGCTGCAGCTCTGACCCCTAAAACTCTACCTCTGAGTTTTTGAAAATGAGATGCTCAGAATGGGATCTCATTACTTGTGTAAATAATTTTTTAAGCAAATGAAAGGAGGATCTTCTATAGTCTCCAAGGAATCTTTTCGTGGACTGGTGAGACAAGAAATATACATCAGGCATTTACAAGGCAGAAGATAGCTCAGGCAAGAGCTTCTGAAAATGTGTTCTATATCGAACGAGTGCCATTAGACTCAGTAGTCCAGAGATTCATTGCTCCTAAATTGTATGGAAGAGTATTTTCCATACCTTGGAGTATTTTTGGTTTCCTTTGGTTTACCTTGAGTAGTCCAGAGATTCATTACTCCTAAATTGTATGGAAGAGTATTTTCCATACCTTGGAGTACTTTTGGTTTCCTTTGGTTTCCCTCGAGTAGTCCAGAGATTCATTACTCCTAAATTGTATGGAAGAGTGTTTTCCATACCTTGGAGTATTTTTTGTTTCCTTTGCTTTACCTTGAGTAGTCCAGAGATTCATTACTCCTAAATTGTATGGAAGAGTGTTTTCCATACCTTGGAGTATTTTTGGTTTTCTTTGGTTTAACTTGGCTAGAGCTTTCAGGTCTCAAAGAGATTTGATTTGTTTGGGTTTTTTTTTGCACACAAACATCACCACCCCCTTTTTAATTTTATTTTCTTTAACTCCTCAAATCTGCTGACAGGTAAAACACTTTCTGGCTGACTTGCCACATGAAAAATAATTTAGCTCTGCACTTGTTGCTGTTCTCCTGATGCTTTTACAGCTTGGTTTAAGAAAAGCAGGGGGAAGGCATTTCCAGAACAGGAAATCATTTATGCTTTTATTACAGTAATAATGTATCTCTTACAAAATGCCAAGTTTTGGCTTTACTTATCAGTGCATGCAGAGCTGGATTTCTAAGCTGAGGATCTGAACTAGAGCGAGCAAAATCCTGCTACAAGTGCCTGGATCAATGAGACAGCTGGATTTTATGGCCTGGAAGAACAATGCTTCCTGAAATACAGGAATTGGAGAATCTCCAATGTACCAAATTTTTAATTTTTTTTTTTTTTTTTTTTTTAATTATGGGTAGAAACTGGAGAGATTGTCACAGTGACTCCTCCCACTGAATGTCACTCTTGGCTTCTGCTCTTTTGTTGGTACAATCTGACCTTTGAAAAGAGATGGCTCCATTGGCAACAGCTTCTGTTGCAGGTGGATTCTACCTTTTGGCTATGACTTCCAGATGACTGGACTGGATGCTCTATGGCAAGGGTCACATGCTTCTTACTGACAAGCAAATAAACATATTAGGGCTAAGGTGGCAGGTAAGAGGTGCTGACCCACTGATAAACTGGGTGGATTTTGCCTTTTGACTCTGCTGTAAGAATTGTAGGTGGTGAGCTGTGAAAGTGTCAAGAGCATCTAAGCTATCGCCTGGTCTGGGTAGCTGCAGCAGAAGCTGTTGCTGATGCAACCATGACTTTTTGCAGGACAAATTATACTGGAAATGGATACTTAGACTTAGTTCTGCTGCTTTCAAGTTGAGCATTGTGCTAACTTCCTCCTTGACCATTATGCTGAGCTTTAGGGACTGAATACAGTGCTAGAAGTCTCCCTATGTGGGGCAAATGTTCTGTTCATTTGGATCTCCTGTTACAGCACAATTTGCAGAGGTGCAGAAGGGAAGCTAAGAGAAAACAAAAGCCTGAAAGCCTTTCTATCAATTACACATCAAAAAACATGTGCTCTGCTTTTTAAAAAAGTGATCTCAGATGTGTAGACTCGTGTGCAGATGCACACACGTACACAGAGCAGTTCTGTGCATGCATTATGCCTAATACTTGTGCTGCAGACAGAAAACATTACATGTGGCTATCAGAAGGTTATCACAGAATTCATAGAATCATAGAATGGTAAGGTTGGAAGGGACCTCAAGGATCATCTAGTTCCAACCCCCTGCCATAGGCAGGGACACCTCCCACTAGCACAGGTCACTCAAGGCCTTGTCCAACCTGGCCTTCAACACCTCCTTGGAGGGAGCAGCCACAACCTNCATTGTTTTTGAAGCTTTTGTACCATTTCCACAGAGAACTTGGAAAAATACACCTAACAGAAAGTAAGCAGTGCTAATTTCCTTTATGTTAGGATATGTTTTTTTTTTAATAGCACTTACTTTGCCTTTAGCTGGAAAGCCTAAAATTTAAATTGCTGCAGGCTTCCTTGATTTCTATGGTTGAAATAAATGCTCTGTATCATTTTGCTATTCATGTCATTACTCCCAGTAATCACCACACTCATCCTTGCACAGTCTAGTATGCTCAGTTGAATATCTCTGACTTTCAGGAGGCTTCGTTGCTGGCTGTTGTTTGTTTCTGAAGCTGCACAGTGACATACTCTGTTGGGCTAATTTGATAGTTTGCACTCCAGTTGCTGTGAGTTACGAGAGGGTTTTTTTTTTTTTCTGTTTGCCATGTAAATGAGGAACTGAAATTTTCAGGGAATCATTTGCTTCTCTGGTCTCTTCATCTGAATTTACAGCTTTCAACTAATGGTACAAGTTTGGTGAAAGTTGAAAACTTTTGCCCTTTTCTTTTCTTTCTCCATCTCTCTAGAAGTTAATTGCTGCTGATGCATATTCAGCAGAGACCGGGGATGAAAATGCAGGAGAGTTAATTTCCTGCTGAATATTGGAGTGCGTTGCTGCTTGGAGTCCCTTCCTGTGATCAGATTCATGCACTCAAGCGTTCATGTCCTTGCCTTCATGTGGTGATGAGTTAATTTCCCTTGCATGCATGCGTCTGGAGGTGCTCCTTGTGAACAGGGTGAATTGTCCTTGTCTGAAAACAAGCAGAAGTGCAGAGGTGGTAGCCAGTGGACACTGTGAGATAGTACTTAAAGCTGCTTGAAGTCCAAGCAGTATTGCGAGAATTAACACATGTGATGTGGCTTAGGAACTTTTCCCCCACACTATTTGAAACTGACCAAACTAACTCAGACTGTTTGAAAGTAAGATAGGATCAGAGAATCATAGAATGATAAGGTTGGAAGGGACCTCAAAACTCATCTAGTTCCAAACCCTGCCACAGGCAGGGACGCCTCCTGCTAGGACAGGTCACTCAAGGCCTCGTCCAACCTGGCCTTGAACACCTCCAGGGAGGGAGCAGCCACAACCTGCCTGGGCAACCTATGCCAGTGTCTCACCACCCTCACTGTAAAGAACTTCCTCCTAACATCCAGTTTCAATCTCCCCTCTGCCAGTTTAAACCCATTGCCCCTTATCCTGTCATTGCAAGACCTTGTAAATAATCCCTCCCCAAGATGAAGCTACGTTTACAGCGTGGCAAACGATACAAGCATATATACACAATATTTACAAGTCTTTGCAACTATATACAATTTAGAAATAATACAGAAATCCAAACTCCCTCCTAGACAAAGAAGACTGCCCAGAAGGGCTCAAAGCTACCCCTTCTTTCTCCCTCTTTATCTCCATTCCCAGCCAGAAAGCAAAACAAGCAAGTCAACAAAGCTTACATTGATGGTTGTTAGCTGAAATATCAGATCAGATCAAAGGAGAAACAATTAGGGCAATGTCCCAAGACAAAGTGAGGGAAGTTTGTTTACATTTTAGCTTTTTATCCCTCTCAACAAACCAGTGAATGATATAGACATCATCATTATTTTCTTTTCACAACCACTGAGCTAATTTCTCTCATTAACATAGTCCAATTAGCCTCAAACCAGCACAACATGTGGCTAGGGATGCTGGTGAGAGAAAACATTTTGCTGCTGAAGACTTTTGAAAACATTTCCAAAATTTTAATATGGTTTGGTAAAGTTTGGTTCTCTGGCCTGTGTTGTCACAAAAGGCTTAGACTGTGGCACAGACAGCAAAAGCCCAGCAAGGTGGAGTGTTCTGGGGGTTAGTACAACTAGCAGATTTGTAAGTGAAATTGTTATAATTCCAGGGAATTTCTGCTCTTCGTGCTCCTGCAAGGGAGAGCTGACAGCAGGCACTGCAGACACTTCTCCTTCCTTCATGCCGGACAAAGGCAGATCAATAGAAAATGTATTTCAGTATATTAACTTTCTGTGACAGTGATTTACTCCACAGAAAGGCTTCAAATTATCCCTTTATTTTCCTAGAAACACTTGGGAAGTGCAATGCTGTTGGTGTCAGTGTGATGAGACATCTTAGCCCGTGGCTTTTGCAGTTGCTCGTGTTGCGAGAGTTAGGATGGGTCTGTCCATTTCCAGTGTCAGAATGATTCTCTGGACCTGCTGTGCCAGGTTTGACCTACTATTAAAACATACATATAAAAATATAAATATATAATTTAGAAGATATAGATATAATTTAGAATATAGATAATGTAGATATATAATTTAGAGTATAGATAATTTAGATATCTAAATCATATATTCTAAATTATATATGTAATTTAGAATATGTAATTTAGAAGACTGACCTGCAAGTGAAAATTCTGCTGGCATAACCTGCCTCTTTGGTTGTGGTGGCAGGGAAACAAAACCTTGTGTGGAATTTGTTTGCTTGCTTGGTACGATTTTAGTTTGTTTGTTTTTTTTTTAAAGCAACAACTGAGAACTGACATCTTAGGAATTTCCTGACTGGAGGTTGGCTTACTAATTACTGTTTTTATTACAGTCCTGAGATTTGCATCATGACTGTGAGGAAAGTACAAATAAATGCAAATATGCCACTTGCATCCTTTTCATTTTGTAGTAGATGAGATGAACCAATTTGTGCCCTGCTTACCATCACAAAACAACTGTTTTTAAAATGTCTGTGTGTAGATGCATGTATGTGTATATACACACAGACATACATATTCATAATTAAGTTGGAGTTTAATCCATATTAAACTCTTTATCAAGGAAGCCAATTTTAAATAATTATATTTAAAGAGTAATACAGGGGAAGTCATGCACAGCTCCAGAGCAGAAAGCCTCAGTGTGTTTTGTAGCTCTGTAATAGCTATTATTTATCACAAATGTGCCGTCTGTTTGTTCACACTGAGTAATGAATGACCTTTCTGTTTCCAAAGCTAGACCTGTGCAGACTTCAGCTGATGGGGGTGTAGTGCAGTAGCTATTTATCATGCTTCACTTATACTGATCACTGGTTTAAGCTCCACCACCAGGGAAATATCCTGGACTTAAGTTATGGTTCAAAAAAAAAAGGAGGTTTTATGGGGTTAACAGCAAAGAAAAGCAACTCTCTTCTGTCCCTGGCTGCTGTAATTCAAAATTGACTTTGCTGGAATTTGAATCAAATTACTGCCAATATTGTCATAAGCAAATTTATCAGCCAAGGGCTTGTTTACTGTGTCTTAGCAATGCAGGGCCTGTTTGGTTGTCTTTTTTTTTTTTTTTTTCTTTTTTTTTTTTTTCCCCCTTCTTGGTGATTCCTTTGTAAAACTTCAATTTCTACATTGATAAACGAGGTAGAATATATGAATGAGAACAAGGTAGCTCAGAGGAGGTAATGCATATGCTTTTCAGCACAGAAAAGGTATATGAAGAAGTTACATTTTTAGCTGCTTGTGCTGTTCAGAAATGAATAATGTGAAGAACAAACCAGATTGTATTTGGGAGAGCAAGGGAAAGGTTAGGATGGGGTGGGAGAGCGAAGTAACTGAGCTCTTCTTAGAAACAATCAAGGTCTCATTTTGTTCTTGCAGGTTACACCAATTAGTTGTGTTTTACTGATGCAATCCCTGGATGTCAGAAGTCAGTCTTTTCCCATATGGCTTATTAAAAAGCAAAATGTGTTAGTAATGCTTGAGGTGGGACCTCTGGAACTGTGGTGTAAAGCGTTAAATGACATAAATTTAGATAATAATATTACCATCACACTGTTTTACAAGCCAATAACTGAGGGCTTGTTCCCCCTAGTAGTTTATCTCAAGGAGGGAAGCGGATTATTACCTTAAAAAACAGACACAATGCTGTTGGTGCCATTGTTCTGCTATTATTACAAATGTTCCAGAAATACTAAACAAGAGATGTAGCTGAACAATAGTAGAGAGAGGTGAAAGACTGCAAGAGAGCAGCATTCACCCTGCCTCGTGTAAGTTAACTGAAAGCTGCAGAAAACATTTCACATCTGTCAAGACATGGATAGGAATATCTTTTGCACTGTAAGAACATGACCCAGGAGGCACTTGCTCTTCTTTCAATACAAACCATTAGATGGGAAAGATTACTGATAAAAAATTTTGGTCTTGAGGCTGTACTTGCAGTTGCAGCAGCATTCACAATCCAGGCTGAATTTGTGTAGCCAGAGCAGATACTAAGGTAACTTACTGCTGCTTGCCAGTTGGCAGAGCTCTGCTACCCAGCTAGTTCTTGGAAAGCTTTTGTTATTTACAGTCTTGGACCAGAAAAGTCCAGATTCTGTAGGGCACTTCTGAAGGAGGACGAGAGGTCGAGACCAGCAAATTCAGCACTTGAAGCTGAGGTGACACAGGGAGGGTTGATTTTGGAGGTGAAAAGGAAAGCTGATAGAATCTTACCTTTGGACCTTGCTCTGGAACTAGGGCAGCTGGGTAGGTGCTGCTGTATCTCCTAGTGCTGAAAGGGCTGAGGTGCGCACGGTAAATTCTTCAGAGGGAAGAGTTCACTTTTCAAGGTACAAACCACTTTTCTGTTGCCTGGCAGATGAGCAGTGTGTGGCTTGGCACAAAATTCCTTTTCACATGTGAAATTAATGGTCTCTCTGCTCATTTGATCTCAAACTCGTCTCAGTAAAAGCTTTTCAATAAAAACCTTTACAGTATTCAGTAAGATAAGTGGTAAGACAGCAGCATTCGATTATCTAACCTTCTCTGCTATTTGGAACACGGGCATGTCCCCTGACATTAGTTAATTACTCTGAAAATTACCTCGGTTATCCAAAACCTCAACTCTCCACACACATCCTGTGTGTCTCTGTGACATTCAGATGCCCAAGGTTGTTCTGTATTAGCATAAATATCTGACCAGCTCCCAGGAACTAAGCAGACAGATTTTGGCTTGTATTGCGTCTAGGCACATCTCTGCCAACGTCAACAAGTCTGCTTTTTTGTATTTATTGGTTTAAACTGGTGTTTTTTTATTATTGCTATGGCCCCTCTGTCTTATGTATTGCAGAAACCCACAGAATTATGATGGTTTCACCTAATTTTTATACCATCTACTACAAAGAATTGCAAAGTAATTTTTATACATCTTTTACTCATTGCCATCTACAGCTACCTGAAAGGATATTGTGGAGAGGCTGCTGCTGGTCTCTTCTCAGAGGTAGATAGTGATAGAACAAGAGGGAATGGCCTCAAGTTGCAACTGGGTAGGTTTAGACTGGACATTAGGAAACACTTTTTCCCAGCAAGAGTGGTCAGGCATTGGCATGGGCTGCCCAGGGAGGTGGTGGAGTCACCAACCCTGGATGAAAGTCATTTGGATGTGGAACTTGAGAATATGGTTTAAGGATGAGCTTTGTAGAGTAGGGATGTGGGTTGGACTTGGTGATCCTGAGGGGCTTTTCCAATCTGAATGTTTCTGTGATTCTATGAAAGATCTTTTTTCTTCATTTGTTTTAAAAAAAAAAAATTGTTGTTGTTTGTTTTCCTTTCTCTACTTTAAAAGTGAAATTGTATTGCTGTTAGAACTGCAAAGATCTCTAGCAGAACTGGTTCAAGGAAGAGAAACTTTAAAGTATCTGGTGTTCTAAGTATATCTTAAAATGTTTCACTCTTCGAGTCACTGTTATTTGGAATTAGGTTTTGCCTGTTTTACAGTAAAAGCCTTAGATGATAACTAGTCTGTATTTTCAACGTTTCGTGGTTCTTTGTGTGTTGAAAAATACTCTGAAAAAGCTAAATGAGATTAGCAGTTTTTTCTCTTACTACACCATTCCCTCTACTTCTGAGTCAGAAGAAATGGGGAGTTAAAAGGAACAGAGATATTTTCTTATTACTAGGCTTCATCTCAGACACGTTGTAGATGTTGCAGTTTGCAAAGACATTATTCAGGGTAGTTTGCATGAGGCAAAATACTTTGTATGGGTTTTTTTAGGTGTCGTTACATGATTCTCAACAGAAATAACATGCCAGATCTGTGGGAGAACATGTATTGATGACTTGGAATTTCATAGATTAAATATATATTTCCAAACCTCAGTATGATTCAAGTGAATGCTTTCTTTCCTCTTAAGTGATTATAACAGGGAAAAAAATGCTTATTAGCTAAGGGGGGGAGTTTTGCTGCTGGTGGTTTTGTTTATTGGGATATTTTGATTGTAGTTACTCTGTTCCCTGCGCACACCCAAACCACTTGGTGTTAGAGGTGGCTCTTGTTGTGAAGGTCACACCCTGTGTGTGCAATTATGCTTTGAATAAATGTGTCTTGATTGTTAAATGCGTCTTGATTGTTATTTTTCTCCTACTGGAATAAATAATGAACCGGTAATCTATAAATCTGTTGACTTAACAGCAGTTAATAAGTGTTTTATCTGGATGAACTGAGCAGTCCTGTAGGTGATGCACTTTTAAGCATCTAGAAGTGGTTTTGTTTCAAAGGAGTGAAAGAAAGGAGGACTACCACATCCCTGCTTGTTTGGATTCTTTGTAATGCCTCAAAGAGCTAAATTCTCTGAGAAGACATACATTCAAAGCAAGGCAAGGATCTAAAGAGGTTCAGAAATGCACTTTCATGTTCTTGATCATAGTTATTTTTAAAATTGCTTGAAATGGAATGATATTGATAATGATATTGTAATCTGGGAAGCAAGATGGTGTTGCTGTCCTTGTCACAATAGAGAGAATACATGTGCCACTGGATCTTGTCTTCAGAAAATTGTTCCAAACCGACATGCTGTTCACTGCCACATGCCTCTGTCTCCTTTCTCACAGCCAGGCTTGCAGAGTGGGGGAAACTACAACTCTCACCCTTCTGGCTTGTGGACTGTTGCATGGATAACTTCCTAAATGTGGAGAGAGTAGCAGAAGGCATGATTATCTCTTACACTTTCTTGGAGATCATCAGTGCTGTCCCTGAGCACCATAGTGAAAGGAAGGACTGGTCCATGGCTGCTCCATACCATGGTGTGTGGGCTTTGACCAGGAGCAATAGTGAATATCTGTATCAACAAGCCGAATCATGAACCAAAATACAGAGGCCTGAGCTTTTGCCTCCTTGTGAATTTCTTTCTACATCTGACTGAGGGGCAGTGCTGTAACATCTTAAGTGTTGCAGAAGGACAACAGTCAGAGCACGGCTCTGATTTTTTGCAGTGTGGTGAATGATAGCAAGGATCTTCTAGTCCTCTGCCTTCTGAAGAGCAAAGAACTTCCTTCTTGCTGATTCCTGAGCTGAGCTCACAACTTTAGCTATTCATTGCTGGACAGCAATGGACTCTAAACATGTCATGTTTTCTGCTGTTCCCATGTGGTCTGTACAGGGAAAGTGAGAAAGTGGTAGAGATTAGACCTTATTTCACAGAGCTCTCAGCAGGAGTATTGACTCCTGCTGTGGTTCTCTGTGGGAAATACCAGTTTTAAGTAGCTTAGTCTTGGTCATAAGCACCACAAAGTGGGTTCTGTTACCACACTAGAACCAGGAAGGATTCTCTTACTGAAAGCAATGATAAAAACATTACATTTCCTGTATCTGAGAGCAGTGCAATGGTTACAAAATATGATGGTTCCTACTACCTTGTGAAAACATCACAGAAAAAGGTATTCTCCCAAGATAAGAGAAGTATCTTGGTTTTCTGATGGGGTGGTTGTGGTTTTGGGGTTTTATTTATTTTCTCCCCCCCCCCCCCCCAAAATCACCTAAAACTTTGAAAACTCTGTCTTTCTGGGTAGTTGGTATCTCTTTATATCTTCATAGAAATGAGCTTTTTAACTCTGACCAGCAATGTTTTTTGTGGCTAAAACATGCATGACTGAATAGGTAAGGTCCAGGAATACTAGTTATGTTCCTTTAGCCTCCATTCTTTTCTTGGCATTGACTTCAGGACACCCACACACAAGCTTGCAGATGAGAACCCATTAAATGGGCTACTGGGGCACTGAACTGTCCTGGGGTAATGTCCGTAGGGAACCGCTTCTCTCTTAGCGTCTTAGTACAACTCTCTCAAGTATAACAGGAGGCTGGAGGTAATTAAGCTAAAAATGCAAATAAATGTGGTGTGTTCCTTTTCATGCCAAGTGACCAGCTAAAAATAAGTGTCTACTTGGCATACATCGTTTCCATGGCGCAGGGTAAATACAGGCTTGCTGCTTGTTTCAGGGCCATGGTCTCCTGCTGTGGCTCAAACCGAAAGGTGAAGATTCACAGTATTTATCCTTTCAGCGAGTATCTGGGGTCCTGTTACAGGAAAGAGAAGAAGATGGACAATTGGGTAGGTTGTTCAAGTAGCATTGGGCCACCAGCTTATCTGCAGCAGCAAAGGGGCAGCTGTTATCAGTGCTGATACTATGGGGACAGTAAAAATGAATTGATGGCTCTACTCCAGCTCCCAATAGTGCAGTTCTCTCTAATCATGCCTTTCTGTAGACTCTGTAGAGAAGAAATGTTTAGCAGAACATAGTGACTTCAGTGGCCAAAGAATTAGTTAATTCTCTGATTCTGAGGAGAGTGTGAGCGTGGTGGAGGCAAGACTGCCATGCTATAGCTTGCATTCCCAGTTCAGCATCAGTTGAAAGTGGAACAGAACCTTCTTTAAAGGTTTTCCTCCTGGCCCCTGGTCCTTCATACAACAGTGGAAGTTTTGCCGTTTTTGTTTTAGTCATCAAATAGCAATCAAGAGAGCTGAATGATGCTCACCTTGTGAGCTCCTTTTGGCATATACTGCTCACGTTCACAAGTCCATATCTTCTCATGATGTCTCTTAAGGATTGCAGTGCAAAGCTAATGATGTGCTGCATCACAGAATCACAGAATGTCAGGGGCTGGAAGTGACCTCCAAAGCTCATCTAGTCCAACTCCTCTGCCAGAGCAGGATCTTCTAGAGCAGATCACACAGGAACACATACAGGCAGGTTTTGAATATCTGCAGAGAGGGAGACTCTATAACCTATCTGGGCAGCCTGTTCCAGTGTTCTGTCACCCTCACAGGGAAAAAAATTCCTCCATGTTTAAATGAAACTTTGTATGCTTCAACTTCCACCCCGTTGCTCCTTGTCCTGTCATTGGGCATCACCCAGCAGAGCCTGGCTCCAGTCTCCTGGCACTCATTCTTTACATATTTATAAACATTGCTGAGGTCACCTCTCAGTCTCCTCTTCTCCAAGCCAAAGAGCCCCAGCTCCCTCAGGCTCTCCTCGTAAGAGAGATGTTCCATTCCCTTCAGCATCTTTGTGGCTCTGCACTGGACTGACTTTGAAGAGGAGCAACCTTCCTGGTAGCTTGGACTTTTCCTGAGCAATTGAAAGATCCGTTATACTTTTCCTGAACAGAGGCTTTTTCTCAAGCATGGCAAGTTGTGTTTACTTTAATTTTTATTCTCTCAGATGTTTCATTCAGCAACTGTCTAGCATCAGTTCACAGTAGAAATTTACTTGATGCTGAGCACTCTTTCCTCTTGTTGGCTTAAAAACGACTTATGGGTACTAAGCTTCTTGCAGGATCATGCACCATCATTTATTTTACACAACAGTCTGTTTTACATAATGAGATTTACAACATCAAAGACAGCAAGAATGTGCTTTTTAAGAAAGAGAGTGTGAACCCTTTACACGCTTAGGAAAAACATTCATATCCTGTATGTATTTTTCACGTGCTGGAATGCCTGCTATTTAACAGCTTCTAGGGATTTAAATGAAAGCTGACAACAGAAATATCCCAGACATATCTCTTTTGTAAATACCTTTAACTTCTTTATCCCCCTGACTTCTGACTTTGCTTTGTCACAATAAGGGCCAAAGTGTTAGAACGACTTTGTTTACAGGATTTCCAGAATACTGCAAATCATTTCTGTGCACAGTGAAAATCCACTCAAGACATGTGAGAGCACTGTCAAGAAAGCACTGAGGTGATGTCTGGCATTGTGTTGTTTTTTTTTTTTCCCTTTTAGTGAAGCAGTTGCATTCCTATTGATAAAAAAATTAAGGCCAGGCCCAGGCCATTTCCTTTACAGCTTTTGCCCAAGGAAGTAGCTACGGAGCACAAACCACACTGCATTAATCTCATGTGTCCTGCCAAAAGGGCAGGAGCACTCCAGAGAAGTATTTGGAGAACCAAGCAGAGATTTGTCAGATCATGTTTTCTTGTGCAGGGAAGGTTGAAACAATACAAAGAAGATGACTTAAGATGCTTACAGGTGGAGTGATTAAAGATTAACTACACAGAGTGCTTGTTAGATCTTTGTTGCATTCCCAGAAATGAGAGTGTCATATGAGGGGTGGGCTTTTAATGTCTGTGGACCAGGAGGTTAGGAAGGGCCACTACACAGTTCGGGGATCTTTACTAGTTGTTTGAAGAGTTGTTTAGTGAGTAGAATGCATAGCAGGATTGAAGTTAGGTGCAAAAGTTTGACCAGTTGTGTAAAACATCATTTTCAGTCTCCTGCTCTGAAAATTTTAGATGACTCACTCACTGGAGTCCTTTAAAGCCCTTTGCTGTTTCCATGTCCTCTGTCATGCTTTTCATAACCTTGTAAAATGGGCTGGCTCTGCAACCTGAACAGACTTTCTGGCAGCTGCAGTATCCCAGAATTGTGTGTTTTGGGATTTTGTAGCAGCAAGAGATCCATGGCTAGAAAGATCTTTTCTTTTTCTTCTCCTTTTTATTTTCCCTTTTTTTTTTTTTTTTAACATTTAGACCATTTCTATGTAAGACACCACTTACTCTCGCTATGTCACACATAGTTGTAGGGTTTACTAATTTTATTAAGACCTAAAATGTGCTTTTAAATATACTCTGGAGAAAAATTTAGCCACGGGAGGAAATGAAGAAGATGAACTAATCAGTCCTTTTTGTCACCAGGTTTTACGATTCAGTTTTATGGTGCTGCATCTTTATGAAGTCATATGAAACGTCTGAAATTGGCTTTCTTTGCAAGACTCTTTTTAAATGTTTTGGGATTTTTATTTGCAAGCTCTCTTTGAGCTACAAATACACCAGAAGATTAGAATTTCCTTGCTGGAGTTATGAAAAACTGCTTCAAGCGCAATCTTCATGTAAATGGAGTAATCCCTTTGCTTCGCAGTCTCTAGGTCAAAACTGGAAGGCTGTTTGCAGGGACCTGACAGCCTTTTTTAGCTGGCTCCTGTAGATGAGAACAGACAGACAGTCACTGGAACAGCTCGTGACATATGTTTGGCAGCAAAAATACCCCCGATTCCAAGTTCCAGATTATACTTCTCAGCTATGGCTGGCCCTCTTCCTGGGCACTCATTAGCTTTTCTTTTAGTCATTTTACACCCTACAGAGGTAGTCTCCTTCTGCTGAGATTTTTCCTGTTACTCTTCTTATTACAGAAGACCTGATCTCTCCTATGTGGACCACCATTTATTTTGGGTGAAAAGCTGGCTGGCAGGAAACAAGCACATTTTTTTTCTTAATGAAGAGGGAAGTGTGAATTGGGGAGAACAGGAGAAACCCGAAGTGCATCATGACTCCTGTCTTGCACCACATAGCCCTCGTTCATGCATGCTTGTGTGAATGGCAGAACCATTTCATCCCCTCTATCTCAGACACCTGTTTGTGGACCCATTCTTTTGTGCTTGAGCAGATTTCTCTGGCACTGCATGAGTGGTGGCCACTTTTCAGACTTGGAGTCATCTTCCTTTCCTGGCTGCAGCATCCTGTGTTTCTGAAGAGCAGCAACAGAATGATGAAAGCCACCTGCAGCATTTAAAGCAAGAGAGCCAACAGCCACAAGAGAAACTTCAGAATGCAGAGAAGTGACTGGCTGGAGTAATTTAAAATAAAAAATGGCTCTTGTCTAGCAGCTCCTTTATAACACATAGTTACTGTCCAAAATATCTCAGGAAACCATTCTGTATTCTGCTGGTGTAAACCTAGATAGCAGCTTTATCTTCAAAGATTAGGAGTTACTTGGGAAAGTTTCATTTCATTGTTGTATTTAAAATGGAATGTTCCTGCTGCTTTGTCACTAACGGTGCTGTGTAGTAAACTACTTTAGCAAAGCTGAATTAAACAAGTATTAGGCAGATTGCATTTTTAAGTCTACTTAGAGCATCAAGATAAAACCTCCAGTCATGCCATGTTATAAGCTCTTCCCTTCTCTTCCCTCCACTCCCCCGAGGAGGTTTACATTCTTCAGTTGCCTGTATTCTTTGAAGAATATGAAGGTTTTGCACTGAAGACAAACCCATTTCCTTGATAATGGGAAAAGCTCCAAGCATTTCTTTTCAAACAGAACTAGAAAGATTGTTTTTGCAGGCTTCTGGTGAGCAGTTTTGGACAACACCCTGTAACAGGAAACCAGGGCTTCTCCTAAATTTCTTCAAGATGAAAATAGATAATGTTCCTGTTTCAAATTACTAGTCACAGCTAATGATGTGAGATTATGATAGTGATCAATGAATTACTTTACCCTTTTTTAATGACTGTAGTCATAGAATCATAGAAGAGTAAGGTTGGAAGGGACCTCAAGGATCATCTAGTTCCACCCCCCTGCCATAGGCAGGGACACCTCCCCCTAGCACAGGTTACTCAAGGCCTCGTCCAACCTGGCCTTGAACCCCTCCAGGGAGGGAGCAGCCACAACCTCCCTGGGCAACCTGTGCCAGTGTCTCACCACCCTCACTGCAAAGAACTTCCTCCTAACCTCCAGTCTAAATCTCCCCTCTGCCAGTTTAAACCCGTTGCCCCTCATCCTGTCATTACAAGACCTTGTCAATAGTCCCTCCCCAGCCTTCCTGTAGGCCCCCTTCACATACTGGAAGGCTACCATTGTCTAAATTGAAGTTTGTTATCAAACATTCAGTATTTGAAATTGCAAGCATTTTATTACAAAAAACAACCAAGACAACCAAGTCCTTACGTAACAACAGCCTTCCTGAGACTGGACTAGGCTAGTCAGCCTTGAGACTAATGGATTTAAGCACAGGTTAGAAAGGTTTTATCTTCTGTTAGAGATGGTAGCCTTCCACTATCTGAAGGGGTCCTACAGGAAGGCTGGGGAGGGACTATTGACAAGGTCTTGCAATGACAGGACAAGGGGCAATGGGTTTAAACTGGCAGAGAAGAGATTTAAACTGGATGTTAAGAGGAAGTTCTTCCCAGTGAGGGTGGTGAGACACTGGCACAGGCTGCCCAGGGAGGGTGTGGCTGCTCCCTCCCTGGGGGGGGTCAAGGCCAGGGTGGACGAGGGCTTGAGGGACCTGTACTAGTGGGAGGTGTCCCTGCCTATGGCAGGGGGTTGAAACTAAATGATCCTTGAGGTCCCTTCCAACCTTACCATTCTATGATTCTATGGTATTATGGGCCTTTAAGGAATCAAGCAGTTGAATTGAAGGAACAAATATTCACTGTTGTGTTGCACAAAAACATGAAGAACTTTTGCCTGAATCTTTTAATTTTGTATCTGCTGAGGAGCGTAGGTCATAAAATTTTCAGGAATGCGAACTAAACATGACCACAGCTTAACAAAGTAAATATAACTACAACTTTACAAAATATCAAAGCATTTTTGCATGTGGAATGATGCAGTGTGGTCTGGGAAAGGATATAAATGCCTGTCTAATTTCTGAAAATCTTACTTTGTGTCTGAGGAGTAGTACGCACTAAGTTCATCCAGTGCACACTGATAGACAGGGACAACCAAAGTGGTATTACTTGGGTAGAGGACCTCATATTTCTTCTTGCTGTTGTGGATGTTGAGGACTGTGAGTGACTACACAGGCACCAAGACTGGAACATCTAACTTCACTCAATAGGATGAGAAATAACTTTTGTGATGCTCTTTTACGTAGCCCATGCAGTAGAATAACATCACTCAGCATTTGAGCCAAATTCCTAGGATCTACCAAGTTTGGACTGGCAATTTTAGTCAATGTGGATGCCCTTGATGCTGAAGTATGAGGTCAATATCACAGGACATGCAGTGAATGATTTGAAGATAAAAGTACTGTGACTGAAAATGTGCAGGATTGCAGAATTAGGAAACTGTTTTATTAAAAAGATACTATTGGCTGTATCCGACAAACTCAAGGCAGCCAGAAACTTCTTCCTCACAACTGGTTCTTAGTAAGAAGTGGAACCTGATCTTTTGAACTTTGGCTTCAGTATGTTCTTGGGTCACTGCAGTCTATGGAAAAATCATCAAGGAGAGTCCTTGCTTTCTGTTAGCTTTAAAAATAAAATAAAACAGCCTCTCACCTACTAAAATGGTTCCATGCTGTTTAGATAAGCATGTTATAAAAACCAATATATAATTATTTTTTTTTTTTTTTTTTTTTTTTGGTGCTGGTTTCTGAAGTTCAAGAGCCTTATGCTAATCTCTGTTTCCTTTTCTTCTTTTCTTGTTTATTTGAATGATGAGTACAAGGCAGAAAATAGCTATTTGGCAGTAAATGCTCTCTGGCATTGGAAAGTATTTGATGGTTAGGTTAAGAATGAAAAATACGGGGTTGGAATATGTGGTGGTTGAGCTGCTGTGCTGGCTGAACTCCTTTCTGGACAGCCAGGGATTTGTCTTGATGCTGTAGATTTATACTGTGGCATTTCTGCAGAAGAGGGAAGAGGAGACTATTTCGAAATGGGGAAAGGAAAAGATTTTTGAAGTAGGGAGCTGGTTTTACTTTAGGTTTTAGATGCTTTCTGAAGTCATCCCTTGTCTTCTAAAAGACAACACCACTGAATAAATCAATAATGTCTTACAGACTTGCATTTCCTCCTGCAGAGTTGGTTGCTGTACAGGAGTTTCTCTCTTGCATGCCTGTAGAGCATCAAGCCCACAGAAGCCCAATGCTAATGGAGGCATAGGCCATTGTGTATTAGTAATATTAATGCCATGCTACCACATCAATGTTATGGTTTTTGTACTATGGAATTACCCTTTTAGCCAGATAAGTGACTTAAGTGCCTGCTTTCCTCTTTCTATTCCCTGCAAAGTGAAACTCGTTTCACTGCTCACTAGCTCAGGAAGAAGGCTTTGAACATGAATTTCTTTTGCAATTGCCACAGTGGGACAGCACTCGCATAGTAGTGTAATTTGCATTGCTGTCTGAGGACACTTCTGTAGTTTAAGCACTTCAGGAGCCACCAAAGCAATTTATGCACTGGGCAGCCAAATGCATTCTCTCCTGCACCCTGCTGTGTAGCAGATCCCTCTGCAAAACAAAAATCCTGTGTATTACCTTACCTTCCTCCCACAATCTCTTCTCCATATACACTTGTTTATTAAATCAGCTTTCAAGTCATAGACCTCTGCAGAAGTGACCTTTATTCCTGAAGGATTCTCTTTCCCACTACTCCACACTGCTGAGCTTAGCAGTGCTCTGTACTGCACCAGCAGCAGCTGGAGAGCACAGCGCTGGGTGGGACAGATCCAGTGTGCTTTGGGAGCTATAGAAGGGTGATGGTGGTGATCTTGCACTTCTGTACAGGCAGCCTGGCCCAGAATATGTCATAGAATGGTAAGGTTGGAAGGGACCTCAAAGATCATCCAGTTCCAACCCCCTGCCATAGGCAGGGACACCTCCCACTAGTACAGGTCACTCCAGGCCTTGTCCAGCCTGGNCTGGGATCCTCTCAGCCATTCCCCACCCAGCCTGGAGTTGTGCTTGGGATAGTGCTTACCCAGGTGGGCACATGTCCCATGGTGGAACCTCATACTTAACTAATGAGGGTAACATAGAAAACCACTTCTGCTTACTTGTTACTGAATATATAGTTTACTTGCCCTTGTAAGCTGGTTATGAGCTCTGATAGTAAAGTGTAGCTTATTTTTAAACTAAAACCAAGTTTTGTAAAAAATAACCTTCCTACAGCCTGCTTGCAGTGGTGTGGCTGAGAGCTGGGGGGAAAAGAATGTGCTGTTTCATGTAAATAACTGCTGTGCTAACAAGAGCACTACTAAGAACTGTGGTACAGCAGGGCAAATGACAGTATGGCTGCTTACCCAGGGATTTTTGTTTGTTTGTTTGTTTGATAGGAGGAAATGATGGTGATGTTAGAAGAGCTAGCAAAGGGAAAATATATATGAAGATGGCAATTGGTTTATATAGAAATAGTGTCTGGGTAGTTGATATTTTATAACCATTGATACTAAGCTAGCACTTAAAGCACATATAGCATGATTTATATTCTGGCGACTGGTACTCTTTTGGAAAGAGAAGGCATATGGTTTTAATATGTTGAAATTTGTCTTCAGCAGCAGTATGTTTTTTTAAATACTATTGCCTTTCCCTCTCTGTATGCTTCTCCTGTTTCTCATCTCCCAAATTCCATGAGATTCAGCCATCTGGCTTTCTCATTATCTGGCACCATCGTATATTGTTAGTCTACCTTCCTCTAAAGAAGAGGAGGCAAATTCAGTATTTAATTTTGTGTAGTTGCTCAGTCCCTACTTGGAGTTTAGGTTCATTTGTGTTTGTTTGTGTGTTTCCTGGTCCTGTCTGGTTGTACTCTGTGTTAGTGCCTGCTGATGGCTGCTAGCTCAGTGTGCAGCAAGCATGTGCTGGGCAGGGTGTCAATTTTTGCTTGCTGATTAAAGGTCATTGGGCATTTTAGCCCTTTGTGCAGCAGGAAATGTGCTGCTCCTATGGCTTGAGCACAGACCCAGCAGCTGCAGCCTGTAGATTGGCCAGTGCTGGGGCAGGGCTTTGTGTGGAGCCACTTGCTCCTTTTCAAGAACTGTGGTCCAAGAAGCTCTCCTGGCTGAGGAGACTTCCTTCTGCAGGGACAAGTGGGTGACAGCAATTGCTTGTGCTGAAGGTTGTGTTAATCTCCTTTAATCCCTTGTAGTGGCAGGAGTGGGAGAGCAGTAGCTGTGATAGAAACCTCTGACAGCAGAGTGCTGTGTGAAGGTGGTCAGGAGCAGGTGGAGCTGGGTCCTGGACTGAGCTACTCTGGGTACACTGGGAGGAGTGATATGGTACAGTGAGGGAATACAGCTAATGAGGGTTTATAAAGAACTCTAGAAGTCTCCTCTGCTTATTCCACCTGAATGTCATGAAAATTCAAGCAGTATTTAGAGGCTGCCTGGAGGGATTGAGTGGGTTGGATTGAATGAGAGCATTCCAGCATGTAGGTAGGGGCCGAGCCATTTCTGGCTCTGCATATCCAGGCTCTGTTCCCCGTGAACTCAAAAGGCCTCTATGGCCTCAAGGAAGTACAGGAGTCAAGGACCAGGAGAAATTAGCAAAATCCATTGACATTAATCCAAATTAACCTTTGAACATCTCACGTTTTCTGAATGCTGTTTTTTAAATGGCAACAGACAGCAGTAAATGATCTTGTTTAATATCTCTGGGCTTCAGTGAATGTGAAACATTAGTATGAAATCTCCTTATTGTTATAATAAATATCTGGTTTAGCCTGATAAGAGGTGAGATGGTTCATAAAATGCTGGATGAGTAAGCCTAAAGAATCTGTTTAATTGAATCTTCTTTCTTACAGTGTCAGAGTAGTTGAAAATAGAGGTTTGGGGAATTATGGTAAAATGCTGCTTTGGCATTTTCTCATTGGCAGGCTGGGCTGGTGATGATCCTGCTTTGGGTCCCCATGAAACCAGTTGTAGGCAAGTGGCTCTTAGCAGATGAGACATTTTCATATAAACCTTGACTGTATTTTCATATAAACCTTGTATGTGATTTGGGAGGCACATAACAGCTTAATTTCATAGGTCAAATGAGGAAGCAAGGTTAAATTTAACCATAGTGTTTCTTAATGTCGCTATTTTTCCTTTCGTTTTAGGATTCCCCTGTGTTACTGCACAGGGAACACTCAACAGTTCTGTCTCTGAGTCCCTGTTGTTTACTGATGTGACCTTTTATGTAGCTCTGAAATGTGGGTTTTCCACATGGAAAATGAAGCTTAAAATTTAAGTTTCCTGTACCACTCATATTGACATGACTGGATCTTACAGAAGCTGAACAAATATCCATGCCTTCAATGAGTAATCTGCTGGAGCTAGTTCTCTGAGGAAAGGCTCTAGGCAAAGTTAGTATTTGCTACTTAAAAAATACCTAGGTTGCACAAGTGACAAAAAAAACAACCAACCAAAAAAACCCAACAAGATAGAAGCACAAAAAAAGTGATTAACTATCACATAATTTATAAAACCCCTAAGCACTTGAAAGAAAGTTAACAGTTAAGATGATCATAAATATTATGTCTAGGAAGTAAATATCCTCATTATACTTTTCTAATAAAAAAAAAAAAAAAGCTTCTTTCTTCACACACAGGTCTGAGCTCTGACCTATAGATTTCTAAGACTTCTTAGAACTTAATTCTCATTTTATGTTTTGATCTTACTATTTCCTGCCATGCCGAAGCCTTATCTGGGAAGAATCATGTCAAGTTGCCAGGCTGATTCTTAGCCAGTGAAAAAAAAATCACTTCTGTTTAAATGTTAGTATCTTTGGCAGATAGAAGTATTAGACACTTTGACAGGATGTTTGGAATCATCTTTTTTTTTGACATTTAGTTTTGAACATTTAATTCCCATTAATTTCTGAGAAGTTCTTTGCTTCTCTCAGGACACCTCCAAAAAGCTCAGCCTTTACAAACCTTCTGATAATGTCTGGTTTTAAAAATCCCCTCAATTTCAGCTTAATGGCAAATCTGTTTCTCACCCAGTTTCTACAAGTATGAAAGAAACTTAGGACTTCTCCTTGGAGTATTGGGCAAGGGAGGTAGCCAAAGTGAGCACAAAAGAATCACAGCAACAACCTTGCTGAGATCCTGGTGCTTCTTTGGGAGAGGAGCTCTGTTTGCTTTTGCAGTGCTGTGGGCAGAGTGCACATCCTCTCCTCAAAACGAGGAGCTGCTTTCCAGCAGGACCAAGGGCAGGGAGAGGGCTTGCAGGCACAGAAGCAACTCATGCCTTGAGGGGACTACTGTGGGCTTCCACTGGTGTGCTGCACCTTCACATCTCCCAGTGCAGAGAGCCATGCAGAAATTCCTGGCAGTGTTGCTAAAATGTGGTGTTGAAGAACTGTGGTAGATCTCTTCTCCTGTGACTTGTTTCATATCTTGGAGCGTGAACATAGCAGGATGCTCAGCTGGAAGGCTGCGGCTCTGAAGAGGTTAGAAGGCAGGTATTAGCCATAGAGCTTTTCTTGCTGTTTTGTTCAGAAACATACAGCTTGAGCAGCTTAGTAAACTCTGGGTTAAAACCAGTAAATGAATTCAAAGGCAGACAATATGGCCTGTGAAATCTGGGCTGATGACTTCAAGAAAGCAGGAGGAGTAAAACAATGGAGCTGGAAGCAGTCTGGGAACACACAGCAGAGCTGTGCAGCCTTAGGCTAGCCTGGGAGTCGAGATACACGTGATGAAAGCGACCTGGTCCAATAGGGAAATTCTGCCTGGAAACATTACTTCTGCCCTGAAATCATCAGCCTTCATCTCTGTATTGGTGACATCTCTTGGCTCAGTGATTTGACTTGTCACTAGCAGAAGACAACGTGAGAAAAAACATTTTGCAATTCATGTTGTTCCTTTGCGTTTGTTCACAATGGCTGCTGGGCAGGAGAGACAAAATGTTCTTCCAAAGTTTAAGAAAGGGAAACGCAGCAGAGAGGCCCTGGGTCATGCTGTAGCCTGGCTGTGTCAAGTTTTAACAGTAATCCTCCAGGAGTTACTCTGGAATGCCTGAAGCTCCCGAATGGTTTCCTAAATGGGCCTTTTCCTCATCACAAGGAAGGGTGGGGAGACAAAAGTGACCTTTGAAGTTTTCTTGTTGAACCAGAGTTTGCAAAAAAAATGTGGCTCAACGTTGATCAGAGCCACTATTTCAAAAAATAAAGGGCATCCAGTATGCTGTCATAATTTTTCTGACTTTTATTTGTCTGCTGTTGGTAAAGTCACGTCCTTTGTCTTCAAAAGCACTAGAGAGATGTGCAACATAAAAGGAACGACCATGGGGCCACCACAGAATCCCATCTTTGTTGTTGTTTATACCAAAGTATTATGTTATGCTATTGGCAAAGTAATTTTCAGCTCCAAGTGAGACAAGATCAGTCACAGTGGTTTTCACAAGATTGATGTGAAGAGCTAGAGTGGTGCTAATTAATCAGAGATGGGGAGAGCGTGTGCCTGCATACTCAATTAGTGTAACGGTTCCTAAATTGGAAAGGAGCTCAGCCATACAGTAATACTATAGCAAAGCCTGAAGGCTGCAGAGATGCAATTCATAATGAACTATCTTAACTTGTTACTTGAACACTTGCACCCCAAGACACCATTGAATGGTGAGCCCAGAGTGGTTTTGTTTAATTTTTTCCCTGTTGCAGATACCGCAGTGCTGGGAATGGCCAAAAATGCTCGAAAGGCAGCATTTCCTTTTATTTAGAAGATGTTACATAACCAGGCTCCTTAATTATGGTTTTACTTGGAACAGAAAGAGGAATGGGTGTCTGTTACAGTAAATCATCTTTGACATAAACAGTACTTAGTTACAGCTGCTTTTTTACTGTCCGTTGAAATCCAGTCTCTTACAAGAAAAACTGCAGGTTGTGATAGCTGCTACAACACTATAAATAATAATAAAATGGTAGTTCCAGCTTTGTTCTAATACTGCACATGAAAGCTTGGAAATGAAAACTGATCTCCGACCTGAAAAAAGTGTAGATCACAGAATCATAGAATGGTAAGGTTGGAAGGGACCTCAAAGATCATCCAGTTCCAACCCCCTGCCTTAGGCAGGGACACCTCCCACTAGTACAGGTCACTCAAGGCCTC
>WBNM01025264.1:56460-109741 GCA_013399055.1 Ramphastos sulfuratus
GACCCCCAGGTCCTTTTCCTGAGAGGATAGGATGGTAGGATAGAATACTTGCTGTAATTTTTCTCACTCTTAAACTCTAGTGTTTGTGCTTGTTTGTTCTTTTCTTACTGCAAAGTCACTTTTACTTGCTCATAGGTAGAACAACCTGTAAGCCACTGTGATCTAAGGTAGCAGAAGATTTTTGTTAAGTCTTTGAAAATAAAGTGATATAGCAGCTTTAATTTGATCCAGATTTGTAGTTTACGTCAGGCACAGCTGTTGAGTAAACCTGCAGAATGAATTAGAAATGGATTAATGAAGCTCTAAGACAAATATAGTAGAATATTTTAAACAGCTCTCAAGGAAACAGCTTTATTTAATTTCGGTCATGTAATGGCTTTATAGTCTGAATAAAATAAAGTAAAACAATAGACTCCAATTCTAAATTGACAGCCAATGTGTATTTTTTTTTCCATAGGCTTTTGAAGTATGCAAACCCATATAATTATTTTCTGACTAGTGAAATTGGTTCATACAGTTTATGAGGAAAAGAAACTCTCCCTAACAAATATAGTCTGTGGCAGCTGGACCAATACCTGCTATGCCACTCCAATGGCTATAAAACCAGAGATTACAGTCCAATTTCATTTGTAGTTATGCTGCTATAAATCTGGAGTAAGTTCATTGGTCTGATTCCAGATTTAGAAACCTAAGTTACTTTTCCTCTCCCAATCTCTGTCATTTCAGGCCATGTTCTATGCAATATAGTGTGGATGAAATGTGTCTAGTATCTTTGATATCTTAACTCAGAAACAGGTCACTGATACTTGATTCTCCAAGGGAAAAATCCTCAATTCAGCAGCTGGAGAAGGGGAAAGGAGAGATGATAGCTTCTGATAGACTTACTCAGTCCAGCTCCTCAAGATGATTATGTGCCTTATTGGAGTTTCTGCCTTGTTTCTGCTGAAACAGTCCTTGCAAACATGAACTTCTGAAGCTCCTAGGTTTGCTGGAGGAGGCTGGAAACTGGCTGCTATCTTTTTCTTTGGGTTGTTGTTACCATTGTTTGAGCATGTGTTACTCCTGTAGCGTGATTAACACACCAGGAGCTGCCTAGCAAATGTAAGAACAGTGCCAGCAGGTTTACTTGTCTTAATCATTCTGCTGTAGTTAAACTGCTGCAGGTCTCTTACAGTTCAGAATATCCTCCTTTTTTGCAGTTTAGCTGAAGTGTTACTACCCTAAAATGTAATTTGGCAGGAGGACAGCTGTACCTGTATGGAATGCGTGGTGGACTCCCACCGATAGACACACTGAGTTGCCGCGTAGCTGGCTGTTTGAAGTGTGAGTGTTGAAGCTGGCTGGAGATAGATTTATTCTTGCTCTCCTTTTCCTGTGGTGTTTGCCTGCTTTACAGTTGAACCTATTCTTGTAAGAAGTTGAGAAAGGATCAGGAATGCTTAACGAAAGCAGAGGTACTTGGGAACGTGGATAGGACAGTGTTTGTAAGAAACAATTCTTTGCCTAGCACTCAAGACATACAAGATACGCTCTTTACCTCACCAAGCGTAGGTCAAACTGGGCTTAGCCCACTCTTGAGAGATTTGAAAAGCCAGTGCATGTCGTTGAACTGTAGTGCAGTAAAACAAATCCTCTGGTTGACTTCCTAGGGTAGATTGTTCTTCTAAAAATGCTACCGAAGTTATAGAGCATATATAGGATTTTAGCTTGCCCTGATCCTTCTTGCATTGTTTGAAATCTTACACCCCCTGGCCATAGCACATGGCTGCTCTGTCTTGGTTGCCTGCTCTACACCCTGCAGGATCACCTGCAGCAGCATGTTTTGGGTTTTGTTTGGGTTTTTTTGAGTTTTTTTTTCTGTCTATAATGGCTTTTCTGTGCTTAAAGTCTATATGAGTATAAATAAATAAAATTCAAATCAATAAAATATAATGAACAGCATCCTTGTTATGGGCATAAAATGACACTGCAGCACCTCAGCCATGCAGTTGTGCAGCAGAAGATGCATCATAGGCAAACCCATGATTTTCCCAGGCCAGAATGTATTTTTCCAGCTTCTATGTGACTTCATGGTCTAGTCAGAAAAAGCTCCCATTTTTTTCCCCCCTCTTTGATGATAATTTGCCTGTCTTTGTTTCTACTTTGTTGAGTCATGTAATCAATCCAAATTATCTCCACATCCCTCCATCTGATTTCAAAGGATGGTATCATGTCATACCTAAAAGAATTTGGGTTACCAATTACATAAAATATTGCAAAGTGGATTGCCATATTAGCAACCTTTGCTCAGAATAGTTTTGCAGAGATAATCTGAGCTATTAGCTAGCTGAACAGAGACACAAGTTTTGGCATTAAATGCAGCTAACCAAAAATTAAGTTAAGTCTTCTAATTATATGGACAGACAGTCCTGGAAGCTGTTTCTGTTCAAGCCATTGTTGTCTGATCAAAAGGAGTTTGTAGTAGAGTTGTTTGGGTTTTTTTTGTTTTTTCTTTTTTACAAGGAGGGAAATCTGAGTTGTATGAAATGTGTTACCTTAACGTTGTCTGTTACATATGGATGTTTTCAAACTTCCCCCAGTGAAACCTGATCCTGTAGCAGACATAATGATAGTTATTGGTTTCTTCTGTTTGGTTTGGTTTTTCTCTTTGCTTTGTATGGAAGTTGTGTGTTTCTTATTGTGATGGTTTGAAAGTTCCCTGCCCCCATGAACTATGAAAATCCCCCAGACTAGACTCAGCCAGCTAGAAGTTAAGGACTGAAGCTCTGTTTACAGCTTAGCACAATGTACAAGCAGAGATATACACAATAGACAGGAATAGTTACAGAGATATACAAGTTAAAGGGAATACAGAAACACAATTCCCCTCCCAGAAATCAGAGTCCCCAGGAGGGGCTCCCAACCACCCTTCCACCCTCTTTCCACCGCTCTACCTTACCCCAGGGTCTGGATTACATGCCAGGTGAGTTTGGAAGATGGGCAATGGGGGTTAGAAGCAGAGTGGTTAGTCAGGTTGCTCAGCAGAGAGGCCTGAAGACAAAACCAGCAGCCAGAGAGACTGAGACTCTATCTTATCTATATTTGTGTTCTTGTTCTTATACATCTCAGCAAGCCTATGAGTGAAGCAGACATCACCAGTGTTTACTTTTTTACAGCCTATAATCTTTTTTTTCATTGAAATATTCCAATTAGCCTCAAACCAGCACACTTATAATTTGGTTTAATTTTAGCCTTGATGTTAGCTGTGCCATTCTGATGTCCTCAGCGACTGGGGTGGAATGGGGAGCTGCGATGTTTTACACCCCTTTCCGAAGAGGCAGGCAATCACTTTCTATGAACCCAGCTGCTCAGAGGAAACGCTTCAGGCCTTTTAATATGTGAGGGAGAAGAATGAAAACTAACACTCAGACCCTGCAAGTCACACAAACAAAAACGATGCAAGGTCGCTGAATGTTGGTCTGAGATTTTCTCATGTTGCTGAGTTCTTACGTCACCTCTCCAGGAGCAGTGGTGTCAGTGTTCTAGATGCATTGCAGGGTGACTTTGTGCCAGCTGTACTGTGTACCTGGCATGGAAGAACTGGGAAACAGGTTGCAGTTACCTCAGCTAATTTAATGCAGAACAGAGCTGAGTATCTCTTCCCAGCTTATGGAATGAAGTTCTTGTCTAGGACCATTTCATAGAATAAAATCATAGAATAGTTTGGGCCAGAAGGGACCCTTAGAGGTCATCTAGTCCTGCCTTCTGCATCTAGTCAGCAGGGACATCCCCACCAGCCCAGGTCACCCAGGGCCCCATCAAGCCTCACCTTGAATGTCTCCAGGGAAGGGGCCTCCACCACCTCCCTGGGCAACCTGTTCCAGTGCTCCACCACCCTCATAGTAAAAAAACTTGTTCCTAACATCGAATCTAAATTTGCTCTTCTTAAACTTGAACCCATTGCCCCTTGTCCTGTCACTGCAGACTTTGTAAACAGCTTCTCTCCATCCTTCCTGTAGGCCCCCTCCAGGTACTGGAAGGCTGCTATTAGGTTTGTGAAGAACTTGAGCTAAGAAGACTGTAGTGAGAATGGAGTTGATCTCTTCTCCTTGGTATCGAGTGATGAGGAAATGCCCTGAAATTGTGCCAGGGGAGGTTTAGAGTGGATATTAGGAAAAAATTCTTCACTGAAAGAGTGGTTAGGCACTGGAATAAGTTACCCAGGGAGGTGGTGGAGTCACTCTTCTGGAGGTGTTCAAGAAACATGTGGACATGGCACATCAGGACATTGTTTAATGGCCATGGTGGTCTCAGGTTGATGGTTGGACTCAGTGATCTTACTCCAGCCAAAGCAATTCTATGACTCTGTAATAAGCCTCCTTACTAAGCAGTAGCTCTGGGTTATCTAATCCAAGCATGCAAGCTTGCTACCTGGTGGGACTGCTTGGGTCCTGAACCAGTGTCAGTGTCTGGCATTTTCTTCATCTCTTTGCCAACTGGTGAGAAGCTTGACTGAAAGGCACGAAATTGAAATCCAAAGACAACCTTAATAGAAGGACCAGGCAGATGGAAATCATTGTGGGGACTGGTAAATGGGATAGTAAGACATAGACACAATGTGTACTGTTGCCCTCGGGCTGCATCTGTTACTGGAAATAAAACCTGGAGTTGTCATTATTTTAACTTACCAAATATATGTGAGGTGACAAAAAGCAATTCTCATGTCTCTAAGCATTTTGTTGATAATGCATCTTATGTTCCTGCATTAAGACACAACCCAGTTGCTGCAACTGCACCTCATAATGCAGACACTGGACATGGGAAGCAATGGCATGGATTCACAGCCCTATTCAACAGCATGCATTTGCTGTTGGTCATTGATAAATTGTATGCCAGGCCAGCTGTACAGTTCAATTTCTGCCCTCTGTGTGTTTGCAAATACCATGACTATGCATATTGAATCGTAGTTGAGATACTTTATTGACAGTAACTTCTATAACCTTATACCCATTGCTGTGGTTAAGTGGTTTATCATTGGCTATGTCTCTACAAAATAAATGAAACAAGAGTTATTTATAACAAAATTACTCTGAAGCTGTGAAGTGATTCTGGTATTTTTAATAAGCAAAGGATTTGGAAAGCACTATGGCTTCCATTTGTGCAAGTGAATGAGTGTAATTATATGTTTTAGTGACTAAAAAAATAAATTGCAAAGCATGCTCTTATTCTATTAATAAACTTGACTAAAATGCTGATTCTTCAAATGCATTCTGCTAGGTAGGAAAGGATGAACTTAATAAGATAATAGCCTTTTATCATCTCTGTAGTTTGAAAGGCTGATTTTAACATTTTTGATGATTTCCCTTTTTTGCCTTTGTTTTTTTGTGGATTTGTTTGGGGATTTTTTTTGTTGCTTGGGTTGGTTTGTTTTTTGTGGTATTTTTTTAGTGCTGTTTTGGTTTGGGATTTTGTGTGGCTGAGGTTTTTTGGGGGATGTTAAGGGTCATTTGGTTTTGGTTGGTTGCTTTTTTTTGTTTGGGTTTGTTTTGGTTTTGTTTTTTTGTTTGTTTTGTTCTGATTTTGTTTTGGTGTTTTGGTTTTTTGTTTGTCTTGTTCTGGTTTGGTTTTTTTTTGTTTTTTTTTTCTTTTAGTTTTTAGTTTTCTGAATAGAAAAGTGAAGATTATGTTGAGAAAGTACCAGGTAGATGTAACCATGCAAGTATAGTTCTGTTTTGAACTGAGTAAAAGTTTCTACATCAGATGCTTTACGTTACAGGTGATCCCTGTTCATTCCACGTAGTGCAAAGTACAAATCATTTGTGCTGACTTCTGAACTATCAACTTTAGAAGCTGTGATTTGAAAATATTTAGGCCATCTGATTTAATATTTTTGTTCATGATTTTTGATTTGAAGGACCAGTTAATGCAGGTCAAGTGCATCAAGGATGATGTTTTAGTGCCCTTTATAAAGATGTGTTTCAATGGAGACATATTTGCTAGTAAGATTTAAAGTCCCTTCCTGCACTTGGGACCTTGACCTCAGATTCTTTCCCTGCTCCCTGTTGTGGTTCTCATATTGGTAAAATGGATTTTTTGCTTATCTCTGTGAAATCCTTTGAGCTTGTCAGGGGGAAAGTAGCAGATATTTTATGGATGGAGTATGTAAGGATAAGACACATGGGAAGTCATATAGTGTCCACTAAAACTGGCTGATGCCTTTTGTCTTAAACAGAGCTTTAATCAGAGTAGTTCTTGGGTAGGAGTTCTGCATGGTACAGCATCTGTGTACAGATCATGTACAGCTGTGATCTGTGAATGCATTTCAAATTGGCTTTTTTATACAATCTGTGGTTCACAAAATGTTTCTAATAACTAGATTTTTGTTGTATAAACTCTCTTCTGCTTTTGATTCATGTCTGGGTGTAATGAATTGATTTTAGATGTTCTTTTATCATTTTGTATAGGAACATTCAAAACGTGAAGGGATTCTGCATTGTTTCTATATTAAAACAGTCCTGATGGTCTTAATGTCATCAGGAACTGTAACAGTGTGACTGAGCTATAAGGTTGTTGATAATTCAATGTTTCCCTCTCTAGAACAGTAAAGTTTTGGAGGTTTGGTTTACATTAGCATTTCACAGTCATTCCAAGACATTCCAATCTTATACCCATGGGATTATTTAAAAGTTGGGGTTTTTTTCCCTTGGATGAATGAATTCCAAGACATTGAATCTTATACCCATGGAATTATTTAAAAGTTGTTTTTTTTATTTTGGATGAATGAATTTTGATTTGCACATACAGGTGGCAAGACCCACAGAGGTCCAGCTGTATATACTGAGTCATACACAGTAAGCTGTGTAATTTTTTATAGAATCATAGAATGGTAAGGTTGGAAGGAACCTCAAGGATCATCTAGTTCCAACCCCCTGCCATAGGCAGAGACACCTCCCACTAGTACAGGTCACTCAAGGCCTCATCCAACCTGACCTTGAACACTTCCAGGGAGGGAGCAGCCACAACCTCCCTGGGCAACCTGTACCAGTGTCTCACCACCCTCACTGTAAAGAACTTCCTCTTAACATCCAGTTTCAGTCTCCCCTTTGCCAGTTCAAACCTATTGCCCCTTGTCTTGTCATTACAAGACCTTGTCAATAGTCCCTCCCCAGCCTTCCTTTAGGCCCCCTTCAGATATTGGAAGGCTACTCTAAGGTCTTCTGGAAGCCTTCTCTTCTGCAGGCTGCAGAGCCCCAACTCTCTCAGCCTGTCCTCAGAGCAGAACTGCTCCAGGCCTTTGATCATCTTAGTGGCCCTCCTCTGGACCCACTCCAACACTTCCATGTCCTTCCTGTGCTGGAGGCTCCAGAACTGCACACAGTACTCCAGATGGGGTAANCCATGTGGCACAGAGTCAAATGCCTTACTCAGGTCCATCAGTCGCCCTTCCCTTGTCCACTGTCACTGTGACTATTTCTTTAGGCTTTGTTTTTGGTGCTGGCATCCTGCAATAGATGGTTATGCATTGTTACTTAAGGGACTGTATACCAGTTTCTTCCTGTTCATATACATTCTGGGTATAATGGCAGTATTGTGTAGCCTGAGCCCCTCTGTAGGATAGACATAAAAATCTATCCAACACTTCCAAAACCAAGAAGTCCTTGCAAGTGTTTGTCCTTTGTATAAACACAGTTTTTGTCTACAGACTGACTTTATAATAGCTTGGTTAATTCCCCTTGCTGCTAGGTTAAGCTGAATTCTGCCCCAGCTGCTCTGGAGTAGATTGAAACTGAATGTCTTCTAGAAGCTGTACTAGTGGGAGGTGTCCCTGCCTATGGCAGGCAGTTGGAACTAGATGATCCTTGAGGTCCCTTCCAACCTTACTATTCTATGATTCTAAGCTCTTGGAGCCCACCAGCCAGCTATTGCTCAAGGAGCCTGTATGGTTGATGAATTCATTTCTGCCCCATTGAAATTAAAAACAAATAAATACTTGCTACAGGGTGCTGGCATGTTGTAATATAAGTAATAAATTCACAGTAAATGATATTTATACTGAAACAGGGAGGCACCATGTATCTTTGGTGATTTATACACACAATCTGCCAAGTTACTGAGCTAATATTAATTTGTGGGAGACGTCAACCTTGGTCTGCAAGATAATTTAGATTATTCCTTGTATGACTCCAATGCATTCACATCAAGCTGTGATGTCACTAAAATATTAGTAAATGACTTAAAAATGGGAATGCTCATGGGAATGGAGAAGCCCCATACATCCCTGAATAAATCTTCATTCTTATTCTGTTGTATCTATAGTTTTCTAAGCTGTGTTCATAACCATGGTATTTGAATACTCTCATGTAGTCCATTAAGTAGCATGATCAGCAGATCATTACACCTTGTCACTGAGGAGAGGATTAAATGGTGATATTGTATCTATTAATCTGGGAAACTGTGCTTCAATTACAGCAGACTGGAGAACAGATGAGCAGATGACTTTCATTGGTGCATGGCTTTGATGGAATATCAGTGGTTTTCATAATTTGATATTGTTTCTAATGCATTTCTTAAAAAAAAAATAAATAAATTGAAAATCCACATACTGATACAGAAGAATTACCTATCTCTTACTTGTTAATTGTCAAATGACATCAAAAATCATATAAAGAAAAGAATGTTTGAACCTGTCTATCCAAGGAGAAAAACAAAAAAAAGTCATTATTATTTAAAATCTACCAAGCAAGTAAGAAGTTAATCTCCAAGGAAGAGGTGAAGAATAAAAAAAAAAAATACTGAAATCTATTTAGATAAGAGTACATCCACTGTAGAGGGAAACAAACCAGAAAATTCTCTCTCCTGATAGTTGAAAAGGAAAAAAAAAATCCATCTGCCAACACCTGAGGTCAGAGGGGATATAAGGAAACATCAACCAAAGTTATGATAAAAACTTAAACAAATGCTTTAAACTATTCCCCTGCAGCATTCACACTTCACTGTAAGTGTGTGCAGAGGGACACAGAGGAATATATAGTTAGATGATATTAGCTTGCTGGAGCTAGATGGGAAAATTGAGAAATTATGTCAAGGTTTTCAAACCTGCATTCTGGCAGGAGAAACAACTGTTGGGAATGGTGACAGGTAAGAATTATATAAATTTTTAATTAACCAAATTAATTCCTTTTTTGAAATCTTTTGACTACATAATTGAGAGGAAAGTTTTCCAGAGTGATGTTCTCCTGCAGTCTTTGCTTTTTTTTTTTTTTTCCAAATGTAACAAAGATTTCATGAAACTAACCCATTTGAGATCCTCATCTTCATCAAGCTATGCATTTTTCAGTTTTCATTTGTTATAAAAGCAATCATATAAAACCCAGGAGGGAAGGAACTAGCAAAACTTGTATGTTCAGCTGAGACAACTTCCCAGCCAGAGTTTCCAGGTGGTTTTAATAAGATGCTGATGCTAACAGCAGCCACAGGGGTTGAAAGGTTTGTTCTGAAAAGGCTAGCTGGCAGAGCAGGAGAGGCACCAACAGTGGCTCTGCACCCACTTGGATATGGCTCTTCATGAGTTTAAAAAGGTATGATAGGAGATTGTCCTCTGGTGTAGTAGATTATAGGTTCCTTTGTAACGGAGCCCCAGGCTGGAACTGGTATCACATGGGGTTGTGCTGCCTGGGTTTGGTTGTCCCTGCTCTGTTCCCAGTACCCTGTGTCACCAGAAATAGGGGAACTGGAAGGTTAGCAGGAGGTGATGTGAGGGAAAGCAGAAATAAATGTGGATTGTCCTCTGGGTTAAAATACTACCCTAGGGAAAATGCAGAGACTGCTTCCTGAATGCTTCTGAGCAGCAGTGTTTCTCCTAACTGGAGTGAGCTTTGGTTGGTGTGTTCCATGTGCCTGCTTTGCAGGAGAGACAAAGCTAGAAAGCGCAGAGTGCAAGCTTAGGAAATGCATTAATTCAGTCTACTGCTGTACCATCTATTTTTTGACACTTGTAATGTGTTTATCTTCTGCTTTTACTGAAACAATTAACTCACCCTCACTATTCTCTCTCAAAGTCTTGATGATGAGCAGTTAATTATGAAGTCACTTTATCACAGTTTCTTAAATGCAGTTTGTTGATTGACCAATGACAACATCTTAATAATTACCTGTAACTCTTTCTGATTTATCTTGTTTTACAGTAAGCTACATTTAATAATAGCAACCTTGCTTTGCCTCCAACTCTCTAGAGACTTGCTTAAGCAATAATTAGTTGCAGATGCAGCTCATTTGTGCCCTGATTCACACTCATTCAGCCCCAGCGAGGTCAGGCCTTTCACATTTGTGTTTTCCATCAACAGTATGCTGATAGAAAGCAGAGTATGAAAAAGAAATGGTGCAGCATTTGGGCATAAATGCTGCCTGTGGGTTTTGCTCCACCGCTTCTGGAGATCCTTCCTCAAGGGATCCCAGCTAGCTCGAGGTGACAGGGACTGCTTTCGTTCTGCCAGGTGGTTTATTTTGGCTGAAAACTTGTAAAATTACTTTTGACCGTTTCACAGTGCAGATCAGTTGGCTTTATTTTTTTAGGCTGATATTGCTGTCTGACTTTCTGTGCTCCCCAAAATCTTTCCCTTCTGTTGTCAAGGCTCCTGAATGTGATGGGACAGGAAAAGCAGGGCTGTTGGCAGTTCAGCAAGTTTCACAAAAGCAGAAGCCAAGGTAGAGAAAAGCAGCTCTATGAATGCTGCTCCCTGGAAGGAATGGTACTGTGCTTGCAGCAGGCATCAGGCATCCCGTGGGGAAACAGCTGCTGCTAGTGCCTTGCCTCCAGGATGCGGGGAACCCTAAATCAGATTACACAGACTATTAAACACTGGTGAAGCTAACCACAAGACGCAAAATCCATCGACAATCCAAGTTCCATTAGTTTTGCTGTCCAGCTTCCCATGGCAAGTACAAGGGTCTGTTGCTGTGAGATGTGGAACACCTTCACTTGGAGTAGAGTCTGATCCTTGCTGTTCACTTGGCTTCAGCCTCCCCTGGGTCTTAGGGGGATTTAAAGGGGTTTATATTGCATAATCACACCTCTTCTGAGCAGGCATTAGTGAAGAGGATGTGGGAAATCATCCTATGACAGGTTTTAGTCATGACATCTTAAAAGTGCTTTTGCCTGCGTGTGCCAAGGAAGGAAAGCTCCATATATTTCGATGCGTTGTCTTTGGGTAGCAGTGAAAAAGATAGCTGACCACTTGATTTTTCTGGGAAAGAAAGGGACATTATCAGGGAAGATACTGGAAAAGTTAATTAGAATACTAAACGAGCAAATATTTTACTGTCATTACTAAAGCTTTCCTAGGAAAAGAGATAACTTAACATTAATTGCCTATCAGAGAAATGGTGGAGGATTATGACAAATGAATATGAGGGATCCAGGGTTGAACATTCAGACACAGGAGAAATAGTGCAAAAACAAATAAAATCAGTAATAATAGTTTGTGAGTGTGTGTGTCAGAAGTAGTTGAAAAATGTTTAAAAAATTTAATTAATCTTGTATGTGTGTGCATGTGCATGCAATTTTTTTTTTTTATTGGATTAGCAGGGACATCTTTCAGAGTTATGAAATACAAGCTGTATTCTCCAATACTGAGAGCTCTTCTAATTGCCACAAGTACAGTAAATGTCCCTATCATTCTCTGGGTTTAATCTCAGCATAATTAGCTCCTTGCACAATAGAGTGTTTAATTTGAATGGCTGCCAAGGCTCATTAAGTTAGAGAAGTAGTTCCTGAGATCTCTGTTGTTAAAATTGGGACTTTAATACGAGAGAATTTTCACTGAGGGTGTCATAGAGTTCTTATTTGATATTCCAGTATTAATTTTAGGCAGAAAACTAAATATTTAAAGAGATACTGATGCATCCTTTTACCAGGTGCTAGAAGCTGGGCTTCACACGTTGCTCAGAGATGTACCTGCAATCTAGCAGATCTTTCAGAGGGAACTGGGAGCAAATCAGTGCACAGTTACTCCTGCCTTAAGCAGTGAAAGGAGATATTTTTCTAAGGAGGGGTGTGGATCCATTTTTGCTGCTGATAGTTGCAAAGCAATTACTCTTCTTAATACGGAGAACAGGAACCCTTACAGACAATATTATCGAGAGGGTTTTGTAATAATGAAATCCTTTCATCAAATCTTTTCAGTCATATTAAACATCAGTTTATTATGAATTCTCGACTCTGATTATCTCTGTTCTGCTTCTCTGAGTTGTTTTCCAACTGCAGAAAACTATTTCCGATGCATGTAGCTGGCAGTGGGACTACAGTGCTGACTGAAGGCAATTCTGTTCCTCATCTTACCTAGCAATTGCCTGTGACTCATTCGTGTTGTCACCTAAATTAAAGCGATGCTAGACTGCATCATTTTGATGGATCTTATAGTTCTGTGGGTTTTTTTTTTCAGAATAGAATACTAACAGTGCTGCTTCATGTCACTTTTAGACTGTTTGGTACAGCCTTTGAGATCTAGTTTCAAAAACATTTGAAAAAATGTTAACAGTCAGTGCCTTGCAGAGTTGGAGGCAGGTTCTGTGCAGAGTCACTTGCTTCTTTACAACACTGAGATCTGTGTTGCTTGTTGCTTAAGGTGTAAGATGCAAGCTGACATGAAGGAAAGAAGCCCCTCAAAAAACAGCAAGTGACTTGCCTAGAAACCCCATTAGTTTTCTCTGATACATTTTGTTCCTTCCTGATGCCTGAACTTTTTATAGTGCAGATGGTGTCTGTTCCTTCATCGTGTGCTTTCCGATGGACTCAGGGCAGTAGAAATGATATGATAAAACAGTGAAGAATCAGACCTCTCAAGGAAAGAAACTTACTGTGTTTATTGCTGACAGTGCTGAAATCTGAAATTTGAGAAATCTATACCAGATGTCTTTACATATATGTCTTCTGCTTCTTCATACTGACCTGTTTCCTATCTCTTCAGATTTCACAGCACCAGACTGTAGGACATGGTTTCCATTTAATGGTGTCTGAAACATACAAGAGGGTTATTGTTGGAGTCAGTCGTGGTTTATGCAGATGTGAAATAAATAACAATCTTTTTGGGGATCACATTTCTTCAGATGTGGTACATTATCTGCATGAGATTTTCAAATGCTTCTCCATGGTAGTTAGTAGGTCTGTGTGGAAAAACTCCCATCTTTCTTTTTTTTTTTTTTTTTTTTTTTTTTCCCAAAAGTCTGGGAGAAGTGTACAGGCATGAACTTAAAACACCTGAATTCTGTTCCAAATGCCTTGGTTCAGAGCAGAAAAGAGAAACTTCATCTTTGTTCTCCCTGTCTACGTTGTTTTAATACTTTGTTTGCAGTGTGGGACAAGAACTGTCTCTTCTCCCTTTAGCAAAGTGTGCGATGGGACCCTGAGCTCAGCTGAGTCATAGAAAAAACTTAATCATAGAATGGTAAGGTTAGAAGGGACCTCAAAGATCATCTAGTTCTAACCCACTGCCATAGGCAGGGACACCTCCCACTAGTACAGGTCACTCAAGGCCTTGTCCAACCTGGCCTTCAACACCTCCAGGGAGGGAGCAGCCACAACCTCCCTGGGCAACCTGTGCCAGCGTCTCACCACCCTCACTGTAAAGAACTTCCTCCTAACATCCAGTCTAAATCTCCCCTCTGCCAGTTTAAACCCATTGCCCCTTGTCCTGGCATTGCAAGACCTTGTCAATAGTCCCTCCTCAGCCTTCCTGTAGGCCCCCTTCAGGTATTGGAAGGCTCCTATAAGGTCTCCTTGAAGCCTTCTCTTCTCCAGGCTGCAGAATGCCAAATCTCTCTCAGCCTGTCCTCATAGCACAGCTGCTGATCTGATCATCTTCATGGCTTTCTCTTGACCCGCTCCAACACTTCCATGTCCTTCCTGTGCTGGGGGCTCCAGAACTGCACAGAGGACTCCAGATGGGCTCTGAGGAGAGCAGAGCAAAGGGGCAGAATCCCCTCCCTTGCCCTGCCGGCCACTTCTGCCAGAATATCAGCAAAAATTAGTACTAGCTTCAGCCTGCAGAAGGATGTGGAGGGTGAATTCCTTGGTGAATTAAGAAAAGCCTAGAGAGCTTAGATGTCAGTATTTGCATGAACTGTACATTGCCTTAAAATGGCTCTTTACATTTTCTGCATGTTCCAGTGGAGGTGGTGGTGCTGTGAGTGTTGCTCTTCCTAGTATGTGATTACAGTGCCCCACAATGAAGTGTCTCAGATTCATCTTCAGAAACATAGCAGAACAGCAATAGTGATCCAAGTTGGAGATCTGTTTAGCCCAGCATTTTGCATCCTCTGGTAGCTCAGTAAGACAGGCTCCTGATTAGGGAAGAGCATAGGGAGGCAGCAATGTGTCTGCAGTCTGCCCTGCCACACGATGATCTGTTGTTGAGGGGCTTCTGCAGCCAGAATTTGTATCTGCATCATTGTTTTTAATAGCTCAAGATTCAATTTTCTCCCATGCATTTGTCTAAATGACTTTTTGCACCATTTTATTGTTTTTTGGCCTCTGCAATGTCTCGTGATAGCACGTTCATTAGGCAAAAGGAAGAAGCACTATTTTATTGTTAACTTACTGCCTTGTAATTCCACCTGATGCTCTGGAGCTCGTGTTGGCACAAAGCATGAACAGCAGCTCTGTGTTCAATCTTTCAACGCAATTTTTTGCTCTTTAAATATTGCTACTGTATTCCTATCTCTCCACCCTGGACCATCTCTTTTCCTAGACTTTTTTTTTTTTAAAAAGAATCATAGAATGGTTTAGGTTGGAAGGGACCTCAAAGATCATCTAGTTCCACCCCCCTGCCACAGGCAGAGACACCTCCCACTAGTACAGGTCCTCAAAACCTTGGGGTAAGGTATAGGGGTGGGGAGAAGGTGGAAGGGTGGTTGGGAGCCCCTCCTGGGGTCTCTGATTTCTGGGAGGGGTGTTGTGTTTCTGTATTACCTTTACCTTGTATATTTCTGTAAATATTCCTGTATATAGNACAGTTTCTGGGCTGCACTCACACTGCAGCCTCATGTTGAGCTTTTCATCACCCCAGACCCCCAGGGCCTTTTCCTCAGGGTTGCTATTCCTTTTGGAAACAGAAGCCATTGCATACCTGTGCTTGTGCTTCATCTCTTTACTGCTAACTCTTATCCATACTTTTTTTTTTGAGAGGGGTGAGCAGAACTGCTGTCAGTATTCAGGTCATGAGTTTTTAAGATAGTAGTGATGGTGTTTCACTTCTTTAATTCTTTCATAGCAAATCTTTGGTTCTCTTTCCCTTCAAGCTGCTGTGAATCATGGAGGTGACACATAGAGAACTGCCAGCCTAAGTGATTACTCTGAAGTCTTCCCTGAATATTAACAGCTAATTTTAAGTCCATCATTGTATACATAATTAGAGTTGATTTCTGCACTGATTGTCATTGAATTTCATCTGCTGTTTATTGCACATTGATGCAAGATCCTTGTACAACTCTCTGCAGTCATTTTCAGTGCAGGACAGGTGGCAAGATCAACCAGTCACCAGACTTGTCTATTTTTAAATTATCCACACATAACTTTTAAACTCCTTTTCCCATATAAGATTTGAGCATCTGTCTTTAGTGGGAATCTCTTCAGTGTCAACCTAATTTTATGGAAGAACCTGCCCATTTTATTACTACTATTGCCTATTTTTAAACAGGACCAATTTGGCATGCCATGTGAACATGCATTTATTTTGATACATTAATGCTGTTCCACTTAGGGTATGCTTATTTTGGGTAAAAGTAGGTTGTATTGTTGCAGATTAAGCTAAGTGGAAACATGTTTAAGTTCATTCACCCTCCTGGTTTCTCTGCCAGGTTTTGTACCAGTTTAAGGCAAATGGATTAGAGTTCAGTTTAGGTTTGTGTCATAGCATGTGAGAAACCTTTACAGAGATGAGCACATGTGGAGCTGGCAGTAACATTTAATTCCAAAATGTGCAAGAAAAAAAATCAATGAAATTTATTTTTAAATAAATTGGGGCCTTAAGGGAGCTATTTAATATATAAAGTTACTGTTCTGAATTTATATTCTTTAGATTTGTCTGAGTCACTGAATTCACCTAAATATTTCAACATTTAATGAAACACTACCATATATTACTTTTTAAGGATCTCGGAAGCTGTCATTTAGAGATCTCTTTCTCTTCATCAAATAATCAAAATTGGCTGATGAAGTTTAATGCTTTTAAAGTCAGGATAGTGCTGGACATTCTCTATTGTTATGTTAAAACCAAAACTAAAAATAACCAAAGACACATGAATGCTTCCAATCTTCATCTCTCCCTGCTTACAGGCTCTGATTGAGCCAGTAGAAGCAGGCTAGACCTAAAAAGGTTGGGAAGGGGGGATGAAAGGTCCCTGGGGGAAACTGCAGGATAAAATTGCAGAGTTAGTAGTGTCTGTGAGTTGAGGAGCTGTGAAGAAGACATGACTTTCATCCTAAATGGGTATTTAAAGCCAAGTATCATCTTGCCATTTGTAGAAGTGTGAAACTGCATTTCCTTACCTTGGTCCTGCTTAGTGCATGTAGTCCGCTTGGCAGTCCTTAGAATCGGTGGTATTCAAGGCTGAAGGGGCAAAGAGAAGAGATTGTGGATATCCTTACAGGGAGGGTGCATTTAAGGGAGGAAGGAAATGCTTTCATAGTAGCTTGCATTCAGACACATTTTTAATGACCACCTGCAAGTTGCTGTAGAATGTGACAAGGTAAATGTAGTTCCACAAGGGAACCAGTGAAGGTGGATTTGCAAGCCTTTGGCTCCACGTGTCAAGCCTGGGAATGGCTGTGGAAGGAGCTCCTTGTGGGGAACATATAGGTCTGGCTGCCTGCAGGCAAGTGAAAAAAATTGCAGGATGGTGATAAATTCTACTTGTGTCCAAAATGTCATTATATTATATTGCAATAGGGTTTATTTTGGGTTAGAGTATTTTATATTTGAGTTTTTTCCATGTTTAGGTATGAGAAACTGCCTGCAGCATTGCGGAGGTATGAAAAACCCCAAGACATAAGCAGAGCTGTTCTTACCAGCATGATTTCTTAAAAAATATATTGTATGCTCTTTTTTTGGATTTTTGTAGAGAGGAGACAAAGTTCAATGTGGCTAAGGGACTCCAGTAGAAAAACAGAAGTGGGATGAGGTTTGGGACTACAAGGAGAATCTTGTCTTTGCCTTTTGCTAGAACTGTTCTTCAAACCAGAGCTGCAGCTCTTCTTCCATTAGCCCAGTGAGACAACTACAAAATACGATATTGATTAGGCATAAAAGGGAGAGCATGGCCCATAGTCCTGCAGCTCTGGGTAGACAAATCCTGCCATTCCTAGTGCTAATGGCTAAATTATGACCTCAGCCCTGTCAGCCCGAATCTGGCCCTGCTGGAATCAATAATGCAGTTGGAACTAAGCTATATTTTGCCTTTCATCTCCATTAGGTCTGGAGGTTGACGGTAGAGAGTGGGAATTGGCGGTTTGCCTTGGACTACAGAGATGGCCAAAAGTATGAAAATATGATCTTGTTGTTCACTCAAATGAACGTCTGCCACAGGCTACTGAATCTTATCACACTTGTTTTGCCCATGAAATGTTGTTTGAACTGCAGTGATTACTCAGCTGGTCTTTTATTTCCATTCATATTTTATCTATATCCTTCCTAAAGGAGAATGGAATTTATTTTATGCTTAATTAAGTGTAAACAAATTATTGCCTTTTTTTTTTTTTTTTTTTTTTTAACCTTTTGGGGCTTTTATTTCCTTCTTTATCCTCCTGCTTTTCATCTGTACTTGAAAACTGATCCATGAAGGGATTGGGCTCTTTTAAATAAGTGAAAGCTTGATCAAACACCAATCAATACATGCTGGTGGTTCCTGGGTGCTAAGTAAACTAATGAAGTGCTACATGTACCCTGCCAATAAAAGGTGAAATATGGCTCCTGTTTTCCTAATATTACTCTTGGAGCTTTGCAGCTGGAGCTAAACCACTACTTTTCTTGTAAATTGAGTTGTAAAGTGCTTGTGCCAAAATGACAAGGAGTTGCTTGAGAAGTTGGATGAATGCAAGCCTTCCTTTGGCCAAATTACTGGGAGCCCAAGTTTAAGTGTATTGTGAGGGTGAAGAATGTGTCTGTTGTGTTCACTGGGTAACGTGGACAGTGTTGGATATGAGCCACTGAACTCCAAAAGGGATTGCGTAGGGTTGAGATTTATACAGGAATTGGAATCTGCAGAGAGGTTGACAGAGAAGGTAACAGCAGAAATTGGAGACCTCTTCACTGCTCTTTTCTGACACTTTTTAATCATTTTGTTTCTGGCAAAGAGGCTGTGAATTCTTAATGCTGCAGTCTGAGGGAAACATGGAAAGCAGCCACAGACTGCTTGGATATAGTATTAGTTCTTACAGGACACATCTGTATTAAATACAAAGCCTTTTTATCTTCCTGGTGCTAGCAAAAACAAACAAAAAATTGAAACAAACAAGCAAACAAAACTCCAAAAAATATTTATAGATTCCCTCAACTCGTTATGCTCTGGCAAAATATTCAGTAATTTCTTATTTTCCTTGTTGTTCTGTGTCTGGAAGTCCAGCAGATAACCTCTCTTGCCCCTGTCTAGATGCAGTGGATAATCACATTCACCTCTTTCACTATAAGCAGTTGACTTACGTGAAGATTTTGATGCTTGCTTTTTGCAACCTTTCACTTCTGTACAGTCAAGTGACTGTACAGGAATGTTTAGCTTTCATTTTTTATACAATAGAAGTAGTTTCCTGGCCCCTTCTGCTTGGAAACATAACTGCCGTGCACTTCTACATTATGTTCCTTTGATAATCTCACAGTAATAATCCTTTTTATTTTAACTTTGATGAAAAGTGTCTATAGACTTACAGGCATTAGGCTATTGCTGTACTGGGTGGTGGAAATTTAACGTTTCGAAATGTTCATTTTTGTTGAGGTTTCTGAAAAATCACCCCAAATCACTTTGCTGTTGTTTTTGCATTACTCAAAAGCTGCTCTGTATTTACTCAAGATGTTTCATAGTTGTAATGCTATGGGTTTCTTGCTGCACAGCTCCCACCCAAGCCTTCGGGTTGCTGTGGGCTCTGTGTGCCCTATGGTATAGCAGTTTTGTCAGCAGCATTTGTGGGAAATGATTCCTTTGCACACATACGCAAAGGTGCAGTGTGCCTTGGTTTTGTCATCACTGAAGGATTAGGTGCTTGGAGAAAGTTTTGGAATTTGCAGTGTACTGTACTTTTTTTGGCAAACAGCAAGGAGCTATCAATAGGCAGTGATGTTGCGTGCATGGAGATGAAGTTAGTATCAATATTAGCGCTTGGAAAAAAATATGGTAATTACTGTCATTATCAATTACATAAATTGTAATTTCCCATTCTTCATACACGTCCATGGACTTAAGACAGATGAAGGTTAAATCTGTCCAAGTTCTTGGACATAACAGAGTTTGAAATAGCCAGCTATATTAAGTGGAGCTGACTGTATTTTGCTGTAAGAGCGGAAAATGACAGGAACACCTTTTTTTCCCTAAGATGAGATAGATTTAGATACTCTTTCTAGGTTCCTGTTTCTCTCTGTGTGTTTGGGGTGAAGCATACATGACTAATGTAGAAGTTTCTTAGGTACCTACAGGAAGCTGGACTCATTTGCTGTCTGTGAAGCCAGGCTGAGGCAACAGAACTGTGTTTGGCTGTAGGGCAGTCTCACTGCCTGGGCAGTATAGACACAGATCTGGTCTCTCAGTGATCAGTTACCCACTCAACAGAGCAGAGTAGCTGCTGTCTAGTTACTATGGCACCAGAGTGGCTGTGAATAGCTGGCACTTCACGTGCATGAGCCTGTATTAGTGTAAAGTGTGTGTTTGTTGCAATTTATTTTTTTTCCTTGAACATTTTAATTCCTTAAATCTAAAAATGATTATGCCTGCAGTGCAAACGAGCAGTTTTGTGTTTGTATGTGCATTTGTTTCAAAAAACATATTGTGTGTGATGACAGAAAAAAATTTCCTGTGCCATCTTCTGAGACCAGCCTATGTCCTGTGGGTAACAGAATGCCCAAGACATGAGTCTCCAGTAAAAGTCACATTATTTGGGACATGTGAGAATAGGCTTGAAGAGCCACAAAAATGATAAAGGAAGTTGAGGAGAGCCTGAGGGAGCTGGGGTTGTGCTGCTTGGAGAGGAGACGATAAGGGGTGACCTCATTCATGTTTATAAATGTAGAGGGAGTGAGTGCCAGGAGGATGGAGCCAGGTTCTGCTTGGTGATGCCCAATGACAGGACAAGGGGCAGTGGGTGCAAGTTGATACATAGGAGGTTCCATGTGAACCTTAAGAAGAATTTTTTCCTGTGTGATTGTGACAGACCTCTGGAACAGGCTGCCCAGGGGGGGTGTGGAATCTCCCTCTCTGGAGACATGCAAGAACTGTCTGGATGCATTCCTGTGTGATCTGCTCTGGGTGATCCTGCTCTGGCAGGGGGGCTGGACCAGATGATCTTTTGAGGTGCCTTCCAGCCCTTGACATTCTATGATTCTATGAAGGGAACAATAGAAAAGGATCTCTAGGGAATGATTGCATCCTGCTAGGTGTGTGCAGATCAAATCTTTTTTCCTCATACTACTAAACCCCATCATATTATTGGAATACCCCTTTTAATGTTTTGGGTTTTGTTTTTTTTTTTTAAGGCTTTGCATTTTCCTAACCTCTTTGTAGAACATTGCACTGTGCAAACAGCTGTTGGGAAGAGAAGAAAGATGCTTTGTGTAGTTACTTATTGTTGCTACAATTATGAATGGAGAACTCAGCCCAATCAAAAAGAAAGGGAATGACATGAACCACAATTATAGCATAAGTCACTTCTTAGTTTGTGTGCTTTATTTAGTTTCCTGCTTGCTGAGGAAGCAGGAACCACGTTTCTAAAAGATGCCTGTTATGAAAACTATGAAAAGTTATCCTGTGCTATTTAAGTTATTGGGAGTTGATTCTCCCCCTTTACTCTGCTCTCATCAGACCCCATCTGGAGTACTGTGTACAGTTCTGGAGCCCCCAGCACAGAAAGGACAAGGAACTGTTGGAGCAGGTCCAGAGAAGGGCCATGAAGATGATCAGAGGGCTGGAGCAGCTGTGCTGTGAGGACAGGCTGAGAGAGTTGGGGCTCTGCCGCCTGAAGAAGAGAAGGCTTCCAGGAGACCTTAGAGTAGCCTTCCAGTATCTGAAGGGGGCTTACAGGAAGGCTGGGGAGGGACTATTGACAAGGTCTTGTAATGACAGGACAAGGGGCAATGGGTTTGAACTGTCAGAGGGGAGATTTAAACTGGATGTTAGGAGGAAGCTCTTTGCAGTGAGGGTGGTGAGAGACTGGCACAGGTTGCCCAGGGAGGTTGTGGCTGCTCCCTCCCTGGAGGTGTTCAAGGCCAGGTTGGACGAGGCCTTGAGTGACCTGTGCTAGTGGGAGGTGTCCCTGCCTATGGCAGGGGGTTGGAACTAGATCATTGAGGTCCCTTCCAACCTTACCATTCTATGATATTTGGACCCTGTCACTTAACATTTTGTGCTATCTTTTTAATTCAGTTGGGTTTAGGTGTTTTATCTAAGGTAGCACAATTTACTTTTTTCCAATGCAAAAGCAGAAGTCATAACTTGATTTGAAAAACTACAGAAATAGATAACTTTAATTTTGCCTTAAAATTTCTCAGCTTTGTTCATATGTAACTATTATAAGACTTGGTTTTATAGATCTTAATGTGTTAGATGGCCTTATGGGTTAATGCTGGTTAATAGCTGAACAGAAGGTATAAGAGAGTAATTAAAAGTCAAATTATGTGTTCTGGAGCTATCTTACCAGTTTCCTAACAAAGGAATGTAACAGATGTTTGTGCATGCAGACTTTTATCTTGATAGGTGACACATCATTATCAACAACTGTTGATTAAGAGTATTTAGTACCCTGGGGATACGATGTTGTAGAGGTGAAGAAGCCTTCATTGGAACACATTTACATGTGTGTGTGCTTAAAACGTAAAACCTCTTAGCTGACCTATTAGAACTCCTTTTTCCTTTGTAGTCTTTTTTTCTTCTTTATTTTTTTTAATCCTCCCACTTTCATGAAATACCAGCACTGAAAAATCTTACATAAAGTCAACCAATCTTGGCAAACTTGGTAAAACTTAATGTGCCATAAAACTTTCCACACCACCTCCAAGTCTTTTATGTTTGGAAGTTACCGCTTCCACTGGAAAATAATCAAGAGTTTCTTGTATGCTTTGTTCCATTTTGCAGACATTAAATTTAAAGCTGCTCTATGGCTTGCTCTTGCTTTCAGCTGCATGGGTGTTGAGGCACCACATATTTTCTCAATTCTGATACGGTGCACGATCAGTAGCTAATTTTGCAAATTGAACCACGGTGCACGACCTCGCATTTTTGCAATGAAAGCCCTAAGCCTGGAAAATGCAGACTGTATTTCAAGAGCTGACTTCATTTTAGTAGAGCTTTAGCATGTTGCCTTGTTGACAGAAAATCACACATAGCAATTTGTTACAATTTAAGTTCTGGGCGCTGTGGCACTTTCAGTTCTTTCTAATGGCAGGTCCCTAATGGGTGTTGGGACATGCAGCGAGGTAGAGGGAATAGCCAAATGGTGCTTGGGGAGAAATGCTGTTGCTGGGGGAATTCATTAGGTTGGTTTTGATCATCTTCATTTATTGAAGAAAATAAAAACAAATTTTATTTTAAAAGCTTCTTTTTTAAAAAAAAAAAAAAGTTGCTTTATAAGATTGCTACTTTTTATGAAGCATTGGTTTGCTATTATGCTGAACTCCTCATGTCTCAGTAATGCATTTTTTGCTTATATAAGGCATTTAAGAAAGCGGTGTATGACTTGGCTGCTGCCTATAAATTCAAATAAATCCTCAACTGTACTATTTAGACACAGAATTTTGGGGGAAGTGGGACTTTGTTACATTTCTGAATGCATTTAGATACATTCAAGCAATGCTAAAGGTTTTGTTTAAATTGACAAATGCTGGAATATCTCTGAGTCAAAGCAGCAATTAGGGCAAATAGACTGTGGAGATAGAGAGATGAATCCCTGTGGATTCTGATAGAATCCATTTTTATGATCCCATGTTCTGGGTATACAACTGTCTGACCTCATGCAGATGGAAAATGATGCCGGAAGATGAGTTCTGCTGCTCTGGCGCTAGTTCCCACACCCACTGGTTATGGGACGTGGGAAACTTCAGCTATAGCCTGCAAAAAGCCAGGCAAGCACTGAACTCTGCCTGGGGATGGGTGTGTGCCTGGGAGATGCCATAAGACAGGCTCTTAGTCCTGATGTCCTAACGTGCTGCTCCTCTCTGGCTACAAAGGGGCGTTCTTAGGCAGGGACTGTTCTGAACAGCCTTGGGCCCAGAGGTTGGGATTGCGGGAATGCTTTTATGAGATGGATGCAAAGTTCTTGGCTGGGTGGCTTTGCTGAGCCAAGTACTGGGAGATAATTAGCTCTACAATGATGAGAGGGAAATGGAAGGAGTTGCCTGAAGTATGGCTTTTCTTTCCTGTTCTTTAGACACTGGAGTACAGGGTGTCTTACATGCTTATCTACCTAGGAAATCAAAGGGGAAAAATCTCTTGGTAATAGCAGTATTGAATTATTTGTGGACGAGATTTGAGAAGCAGGAAGGAAATACTTTTCTTGAAGGGCAAGAGCAGATGAGCTGTGAGGACAGGAGACGTTCCTTTTGTTACTTGCCGCATGCCTATGATTTCTAACCCCTTCTAACCTTGGAGATTACCTTTCACAACCCATAGAGGCATTATGCTGGCAAAATACCACTCTGTGCAGACTGCAGATTTTCAAGTAAAACTGTAACATCCATATTTCAGCTGTTAAAAGCTAAGTCTACATGCATATGTGTACAATGTTTCTGCACAGTTCATGAACTTGAGTGCATAGTACATACGGGCACTTGTGTCTCTCATATGTGAGAGTAAGTCCCTGTAGCCCTAATGCTCTATAGCCCCAATGCCCTACAGCATTGGCTGCCACAACAAAAGAGTGCTGTGTATAAATCCTTCTCCTTCATAAAGAGCAAGTGCACTATGAAAGCAAAGGTTTCTTTTGGTGAGGAGGTTTGTTTTGGTGTGGTTTTTTGTTTGGTGTTGTGTTGGGTTTTTTTTGTTGTTGGTTTTGGGTTTTGTGAGTGTTTTTGTAGGTGATGTGGGTTCGGGAGTTACTCGCCCCCCCCNAGCAGAAAGGCCAGAAACCACACCAGCTCCCCAGAGAGAGCAAGACTCTCTCTATATCTTATCTATATTTGTGTCCTTGTTTTTATACATCTCAGCAAGCCTGTGAGTGCAGCGGACATCACCAGTGTTTGCTTTTCACAACCTATAATCTAATTTTTTTCATTAAAATATTCCAATTAGCCTCAAACCAGCACAGTTTGGGTTTTTTTTCGTTTGTTTGTGGGTTTTGTTGTTGTTTGTGGGTTTGGCCTGATGTCTAGATCAGCCTGATCTTCATATCCTGCTCAAATAAGACAAACTTCCCGGTTGCAGAGAGCGAGTTGCCCTCAGACTTTTCACAGTAGCTGAGTTTATTGCTAACTCCCTACCTGCAGCCCTTGTGAAATGTAGTGAAGGGGAATCCTTGTGTGTGGGGGCAGGTGACACCCAGAACCACTGCAAGTGGGCTGACTCTCTAGACCCTGCACACATTCCCCTTTTCCCTCTTGAAGAACCATTGGCCAGCTGTGTCTACCTGTTAGTGCCTTGGTTGCCAAATGGTATTCCATTGAGGCTGACTGGGTGATTGGCATGTCAGATTCACCCAGAAAAAAAGTAGGTCTTTCATCTTGACCTAAGAGGCTGCTGGAGTCCCTAATCAAAGGAAATTGCTTCTGCCTTAGTGGAGAGGAAAGTAAAAGCTTTTGGGTTTAGCATCATCTCGCAGCAAGGATTCTTTAGAAATCCTTCTCCAGCATCCCTTAATTGTGCTTTTGGACTTTTCTGCTGAAGTGCTTATCTGGAAGAGTTAAATTAATCACCAAGTCTTGGTGATGTAGCTATTTTCCTGTTGTTTTTCTTGTGCTGTGAGATGATTAGCTAACTGGACAAGCTTGGCATCTGGAAATCTGAAACTGTCTCTTGGCATTTTTTTATTGCCTTGAAATGTTGGTTAACATTTAGTAAATAGTATTAAATATGATTGTACCCTGAGTGTTCTAAAAATTGATAAACCCATTAAGAGAAAATGCAGGGCAGGTGAGTTATCAAGTAGTGGCTTCTTAGAAACATTAAATATATTTCATATGTACTGGAAACTTGTTTGTTTTGTTTTTTTTTCATTTGGTAAAGCTAACTGAGAGTGATTTGTTTGTTGTACCTGTCCAACTGCAACTGTTTTGTTAGTAATACATTTTCTTGTAAGTTGAAGTTAAATTATTTCAGATTTTAAATAAGTGGATTTTGACTGACCCAGAGGTCAAACCTCCACTCCAAATGTTTGTACAAGAAATATACATCATCTTTCCATAATTAAGAAATTATAGAAAGGAACAGTTGGAAATACAATTCAGTAATTTTTCCTTTTATACATCTGTTTGTTCATTTTGTTCACTTGTCACACTGAAACTCTATGCAACAAATAGTAAATGAGTTGGCTCTACTAAACATTATTTCTTCCTAAAAATATTGAATAAGCTTCTTTCATAGTTAAATATGAATGTGAAGAACTTGGCTATGAAATATTTACCCACTCTTAAGGGCATTATATTAACATTATGGCAATGTAAAGTGTTTTTGTTTTTTTTTTTCCATGTCAAACGTCATGTAATCATAGAATGTCTTAGGTTGGAAAGGGACCTCAGAGATGATCTACTCCAACCCCTTGCCATGGGCAGGGATGTCTCTCCCAGCTAGACTTGGTGTTCAAGTCCTTATGCAATTGTGGTGGGTTAGGAACTTTCNGTATAGACTTCATTGTTACTGTCTTTTCACAACCAGCGATCTAATTCCTCTCATTGAAATATCCCAATTAGCCTCAAACCAGCACAGCAATCTGGCCTTAAACACCTCCAGGGAGGGAGCATCCATAACTGCTCTGGGCAACCTATTCCAGAGTCTCACCACCCTTGTACTGAAGAACTTCTTCCTAAGATCTAGTCTAAAAAAATTGCTTTCTTTACGAAGAGATGAGCTGAATATCCAATTAACTTCAACAATGTGAAGTTAATGTCTTAATTCTTAGAGGTGAGCAATTTGGGGAAATTCCTATGTCCAGATTCCATTAGTATAATTGCAATTGTTTTGTTTACAAGTTAGGAAAGTGCAGAACTCTATACGTGGTCTTGAGTAATTGAGGGATCAAAGGGACGTGCCACTGTTGTATTCTTGCAGGAAAAGCACAAGAATTTTCTCCATGCTTCCATACATCATTTCATGACAGATCAAAGTCAGACTCTGATCCCAGTAGCGCGAATAACATCTTTCAGCCTTGCCTGAATCAGAGTAGTTCTTCAGATCTACCAGCTCATCTTGTGATCAACACTGAGTTATTTTCCAGAATCTAAACATCTGCCAGAAAAAAAATCCAATTGTGGAAGGATGGACTTTGGAAATGCAGGCTGTGTGAATCTCATCCCACAGTTCCTTCATTCGTGTGCTCCTATGGTGTTTTTCAGTGTGGGTGAGTGCAATAAAGGTTCATGTAAGGCAGTGATCATCATTCTTACATTCTTTTATTAATGAATTAAATTTGGAGCTTTTCAGCTAGTGAGAATGCAGCAGTCTGCAGGATGGGACGTGGCACAGCAGGGTGAAACAGCTGCCTTCCTCTCCCTTTCCCCTCACATTTTGTGACATATTCTGAAGACCAAAAGGTCACAACTACTTTTAGAGCAGTCTTCCAAGTTACTGGGAAGATGTGAGCCAAAGAAAGGAGTTCTTAAAGCTGAATATTGTACAAGTATTCCTTTTATTTATGTAGCAGAGGAAGTCTAGTTCTAGTGTTCATGCCTTGAAATGCAAGCTAGTAAATACTTGAGATTTATAAATTACAGGTTTCTTGGATGTGATTCCTGAGTTAATAAAACATCAGTATTCATTTCTGTGTTCTCCATAAGTGCATAGACATATATTTATGCAGACAGTCAGAGCTACATGGGATATCAACCATGGCCCTTTCCCACCTTGTCTTTTTAACTAAGATGGTTCAGCAATGAGCCCTAAGCATCGATCAGATAGAGCAAATAGGAATCAATTATATTTTATGAGGTTAAATGGAGCATAGTGAAAAGTCTGTTGATAGAGCACATATTTATTATAATTAATCCACCTAAAAAATGAACGATACTGATATAAAAATAATGTTACTATCAGTGTGACCTGAATACTAAACTCCTTTTGAGGTCATACCATTGTATCTGCTCACCTTAAGCAGGGTAAGCTGGGATGGATGGAGTAGTTGTATGGTGTATTCACAAGGTCTCATCAGGACTTTGGTGTTTATGTGGTTAGTCACTAGAGAGCTCGTTGGGAATTGCCCAAAGTGTTTGTAGCCAGGGTTCTGTGAACTCTACAGCATTTCTTTTCACAAAATAATCTTCCAAGAAAGCTTGCCAGGAAATATGCCAGATAATTTCCTTGCTGTGGTAGGTAAGAGATGCTCATTCTGTAAGGGTTCAGATGCTTTGTATTCACTCTGATTTTCATCCAGCAGTTTCAAGTAACGTTATGGTTCCAAGTTTCTTGGGTAGCAGTAGCTTAATTTTGAAATATATTGAGCTGTTCTCCTTTTCACTCTTTTCAATCAGATTTATAGGTGATAGAAGCCTCTGGAAATAAGACCTGTTTGCCAGATTCCAGGTTCTTCCTGACCTGTAAGTCACACTAACAGCCACCAGGAACTGTGCACTTAGCAGAAGAGCAAACTAATTTGATTTCATATGCTGTAAAAATGCAAACCAAGCATAGCTATAACGATAATAATGCAAAGCATAACAGTAATACTGTATTATGCTAACCCTTTGACCCAGTGGTGTTTAAATCTTAAATATTTATGTATTAATGTTCTTCGAGAGGTTTCCTTTGCTATTGGAAAGTGTGTTCAGGGGAGGAATTTGCAGATGGTTTCATCTTAAGTGAGGAGAAACATTTAGTGCAGAATTTCATGCTGCCTCTACCTACCTACCAGCTACTGATAAGCGTTGCTCGCAGAACATTAGAGGTTGGAAGGGACCTCAAAAGGTCATTGAGTCCAACCCTTCTGCCAGAACAGAATCACTTAGTACACACAGAAATATGTCCAGGTGGGTTTTGAATGTCTCCAGACAAGGAGACTCCACAACCTCTCTGGGCAGCCTGTTCCAGTGGTTTGTCACCCTCACAGTGAAAAAAATTTCCCTTATATTGACATATAGCCTCCTATGCTTCAGCTTGCACCCACTGCCCCTTGTGCTATCATTGGACATCACTGAGAAGAACCTGACTCTTTCCTCATGACAATTGCCCTTGATGCTGTTGTTGATGTTGTTGTATTACTGAGCAAATAAACGTGGGGGTTTGTTTGTTTACTTTTAAAAGAAACTTACCTGTAAAGCAAACTAATGCTTTGCAGGTTTGGCTTTTTAAATTCTTGCTTCTGTTTTTAATTAAAATTTAATTACAGATTCACATTCCAGAGTTTATAATATTTTAGCACTAGTTTTTCTGTATGAAACTAGAACCACAAATTCCACATGAGAAAACAATTGCACTTTAATTTCAGATTACCTGTTTTTTTTCTCCTTGTGATTGACTTGACTATACTAGAAACAATGAGATTTGAAGACACTTTGATGCTTTTAATTTCTCTTAAAATGGTGCATAAAACAAGACAATTTTCTCTCTTTTGTTTGCATCCTTTAATGTTAAATCAAGACTAGAAGCTTTTAAAACAAATGTTTGTAATCATTCTTTTTTTCTATTTAACAAATCATAGAATCACAGAATCATAGAGTGGTAAGGTTGGAAGGGACCTCAAGGATCAGCTAGTTCCAACCCCCTGCCATAGGCAGGGACACCTCCCACTAGCACAGGTNCTATACGGGGATTGAACTGATTAGTTCTGAAAGGAGGGAAAAAAGGGGAGCGGGGTAGGAGGTTTAGGTCAGGATCCTCCTGCCAATCTTGATTTCTGGGAGGGACTTTGTGTTTCTCTATTACTTGTATATTTCTGTATATTGTATATATATCTGCTTGTAAATTGCACTATGCTGTAAATAGAGCTTCTTTCCTTAACTTCCATCTGCCTGAGTCTAGTCTGAGTGATCTTATTGTGTGTGGGGGGCAGGTAACTCCCAAACCATCACAACTCTTTATCAGTATTGGTTTTCAGTTACTCTCCCTCTGTGTACTGTTGCTGTTTCTCTTGGTTACATTTTTCTTAAACTTGAACACTCTTATCTTGATAAAAGATGTCCTTAGTGTGTTTAGTCCCCACCAGTACATGGCAAAATAGGTTCTTGGGAATCCACAGTATGAATACAGGAGGAAACGACAAGGTAGTCATCTCCTCTATGGTTTCAATATATTTACAGCCCTTAGGAAGCTGTCAAGAAGGACCTGATATTGCTTCATACTTGGCTTCTGAAAAGATTTTAAGTGCTGGCAGATGCTGTTTTCAAAGCTCACACAGTCTCACTCATCTCTTGGTAGGATTCTCCGTGTCTCTGCCTGAGATTTATTTCAGGTGGACTACTGTCTGACCTGTTGCTGCCTGTGTACTCTTCCCATCTATGTCATGTTCCCTGAATCCAAATCTTTGGCTCTTCCTTAGCTAATTTGGGCACAAGCTGCAGCATAGTTGCGTACTTTAAGTACTCCTCGTGCTTTACTGGATGCTTTTGCTCATGCTTACTGAACACACATTATTTGGGAGACTTAAGAAATGAATTAACAAAAGGCAAACTTATAGCACACAGAGAGGAGAACTGAGTGGAAGGGCACAGTGCAGCTCACAGCTCTGTGTCGCTTGCTGAAGGTATTGTTGGAATGGGACATGTACGTGCAAAAACCTGGCTCTCCTCTAATAGTCAGATAATAAGCAGGCTCTTAAGTGGTAGCTTTTTCATGTGGTGTAATAAGTTAATCTTGTTAGACTGAGTTTGAGCTAGCTTCGTAATTACCGAATTTGCTAATTTCCTCTTGCATGTTTCTCTTTCTCCCGGTCTGTGCGTGGTCTGCCATCACTTGCCCTGTGTTTCAGCTAGAGCTAGGAGGTACTGAACAGCTGTAACCCCTTTCTGCCCGCTTCAGAGATCCAGAAGTCTTTAGAGGCCTGTTTGTAGAGTTCAGGCCTCTAGTCCTGAAATGAGCTGTGCCCTGTCACCTTGACGTGACGTGCACGATAAGCACTGATTTCTTTGCATTATAGAAGTGTCCATTTTTTAAGGCTGAATTCCTGATAGTGCCTCATGACTGTCCTGGGATCCTGTGCTTGGAGCAACCGTTGCGCTTCTCCAGTTGAAGGAACTCAGCCTAACCCATGGCAGAGGGAGATTTGATGCCTTCCCTTCTAGTCAGGCTACAGCTGCTTTCAAACCACCACCACCCCTTTTTTTTTTTTTTTTTTTCATAGAATGGTAAAGTTGGAAGGGACCTCAAAGATCATCTAGTTCCAACCCCCTGCCATAGGCAGGGACACCTCCCACTAGTACAGGTCACTCAAGGCCTCATCCAACCTGGCCTTGAACACCTCTAGGGAGGGAGCATCCACAACCTGATTTTATTTAATCTAAGACAGCAAAAAACTGGCTGTAACATGTTAGCTGGAGCATTTCACTGAAAGTAATTGAATTTAATATATCCTATCCAGTGCCACCTTCCAGACCAGAAGTTGTGTATCACAGCGACTCTTCAGCACCCTTTGGACTACTTGCAGCACCTGCAGTTCCTGGATTTGGAATATTTTCCTTTTATTTTGTAAAATTTAAGTGAAAAGCAGCAATGAAATTTTATTGAAAGCATTAGCTTGCTTTGTATTAGTGCAGTGGAAAGTAACTACCAAGATCAGCCTGGGCAGCCAGGCCATGATTCACAATTGCAGTGCATGGCTTTTCATCTTCATTTTAAAAAGCTAGATTGATCCATTAAAATGTATATTTTACTTTTATCAAGAGTGCTAGTCACAATTAAAGAGCCACTGAAGGTCAGTAGTAAAAGGCTTGGAAGTATGGGAGCTGACACCTTGAGAACATGAAGATTATAGCTTCCTGCAGTAAAACTGTGGACGTTTGAAATGAGTGTAAATAAAAACTTATTCTTGGTGGACCTCTTTCAAGCTAGGATGTGCAATTCCTCCCTGGGGAGCTCATTATCTCTTGAGTGTGCTCAACTTTACATGGACTTCTTTTTGAGGTAGGGGAGGTACAGCTTGGGCTGTTGGCAGCTGCCTAGCGGTGCTCAGCCAGCGTGTGAAGGGTTGTAGGTATGGTGTGCTGTACACAATTTTGGCAGTGTCTTTTCCCACTCCTGCTAATCTGATAGGAACCCGTGGCTGTGACAGTCTTTAGAAGGCTATGAAGAGTGAGCTCCCAGCTGAGAGATGTAATAACTGTTGTCAGGAGCACCCCAGCAGAGGGAAGATAGATGGATTTTGTTTGCTTGCGTCTTTATTTCTGTAGGGAGGGGCAAGCACAGTGAAAGCCTTTTTTTTTTGTTTTGTTTTGGGGTTGTTTTGTTTTTTTTTTTTATCTCATAGTTTTTCTCCTTTAATTTTTCCTCAACATTTAAAACAAGCAAACAGAAATGAGTAAAAGCTGACTGGATTCCCTCAGGGATGTTGTGGTAATGCCCCTCTTTGGGCTGTGGCAGCTCTAAGAGGAGCTTTGCTTGGGAAGATAATTGGTGTTTTCAGTTGCGGTTACATCTAGAGCAGTGAGGACCTGCAGTGTCTGTTCAGTCCCTGCACTGTCCCACATGGCCTCCTCCTTGGAGGAGATGCTTTTGTGTGATAAACAGCAACAATATCGATCTGCAGATAATCTACCCCCACCTCCCACCCCCCCAAAGAAGAAGAAAAAAGCAGCAGTGCGTCATCCGCGTTTCTTTTGAGAGACAAAACAATGATCTTGAATAAAGGCAGCAGAGGAGAGGCTGCCTTTGCTTGTTTTTTATTGCCCTCAGCATTTCCAAAGAGCTAGAGAATTACTTGATGATTGGTTTGAGAACCTGGAGAATTGTGCTGAAATCCTGATTAACACACATGTTTTTCAGGCCTCTCTTGTGCTTTTGGTGTGAAAGGAATTGGCATTTGCAAGAGAAAGAATCATTGTTTAAATAGCAATGCGGAATATCTTATTTATCTTCTTGTTTTCACTGCCTTCATGATTAAGGTGAATGCTTGAAGCTTGCAGCCTTCATTTTGCAGTACACTCTGAGCTTTATATGAAAAATGTGCAGCTGAGGCATACTTTTCCTTTACAGATGGTGGTGGTGAAAGAAGTGTTCTTAATTCTGTAATTCTGTGATTGTTTTTAGGTAAAAGGAAATTAATTTTCCAGCAAGAAAACAAAACCTACCAGGAACCCATTAGAAAGTGCATAGGATCACACTGTCACTGTTTTGATTTGGCATTATATACCCTAACATCTGCAACTAAGGGGACAATGGAGCAAATCTTAGGCAATGACATTGAACTGCAGCCAATTCTGTTTGCATTTACTGCCCCTAGCTGAATAGCAAAAAAAATAATTGCAGCCAATTCCTGAATTAATGTTCCTGTGCCTCTGTGGATTAGAAAATATGTGGGAAAATAAAATACAGTAAACTGCTCATCTACTGGAGTTAATTCTAATAAATCCAGAAGCTAAGAAGCAAAGTCAAGTTAGGGCAGAAATTTTTAATAAATATTTCTGTTCAGTAAATCAGATGATGTATTCTTGTTAGATGTTAGTGATTAACTACATACCATCAGACTGACAAGTAGGCATGGTATTAGACAGAAGGTATTAAAATCCATCATTTTTATATCAGTGGGGACAGATAACTTGTATCCAAGAGTCCTTGCAGAGCTGAGGAGTTGATTTCATCTAAGGATGAGTGCTGCTAAGTTGTTTTGAAGGAGATGCATACCCAGCTGGGAGACAAGATGTAAAACTACTCAGTCTTTTATTCTGAGGCTCTTGTCTCTCCAGCTATATTAGGTCCAGTGTTTTAGCTTCAGAAGTCATTAACCAGAAATTAGACACAGATCTCCATAACTTTCATATGCAAAAGTGCAGGGCACTGTTGCTTGAGGCTGGACTTTTTAATTGTGACTTACCTCAAGTCCTATAAAACTCTGAAGTCTCAGGAGAATTCTGGTTAGCCTCCCATGGTGGTTGCGCAGAGGAATTACAGTGTTGTTTGGAAATTGGCAGTATGATTCCTGATTTTTTTTTTTTATTTATTATTGCCAGTTTTAAAACAACCCTATTATCAAAGAATCATAGAATGGTAAGGTTGGAAGGCACTTCAGAGATCATCTAGTTCCAACCCCCTGCCATAGGCAGGGACATCTCCTACTAGTACAGGTCACTCAAGGCCTCATCCAACTTGGCCTTGAACACCTCCAGGGAAGGAGCAGCCACAACCTCCCTGGGCAACCTGTGCCAGTGTCTCACCACCCTCACTGTAAAGAACTTCTTCCTAACATCCAGTTTAAATCTCTCCTCTTCCAGTTTAAACCTGTTGCCCCTTGTAATTATGATGCCTGAATTTTTATTTTCTGGGTTTCCATTTTGCGAATCATTGCTATAATCTGAAATGTTAAACCAGAAGAGAACCCTACCGCTTGCTTTTTCTTCCTTGCTGACAGAAACCCAGAATTTTCATACGCTTCGCTGTGAAAATACATGTTGGAAAAATCACTTTATGCATTATCACTAAAAATAATTGTCTTTTGAACTGTGTGTTATGTGCAGGACCGAGCAGTAGCACAGGAGTCCTTCATTTGCATTTGCAATGCGTGCTGCTGTAATTGCACCAGAATAAAATCCAAAGCTTTAAATATCTGTCTCTTGCTGTCCCTTAAATCTTCGTGAATAAATGTGACGTTCTTACCCTGACAACGAAGGTACAGACTCGGTTAGTTAAATATTTTAAAGCGTGTGGGTAGATCAATATTTCACAGCCCCTTGCAGCGTATGTGTCGCCCGTGCTTAGTCTCTTTGAAAGGCAGCAATCAGAGTGATAGGGACTTCAAAGGTGTGCTCAGAAAAATCCTCTTCTAATCAGGTGTGCTGGCTGACAGTGGTTGCGTTCTAGGTCAAAGCATTAGTTAATGCTCAGTGGGCAAGCTGCAGCTGTTGAAACAATATGAATTTGGTTGATGGAGACATGCCAAGTAAGACTTGTATCTCCTTATTATGCTTCAGGAACTGTAGCTTTCAACAAGCCTCCTGCCCTGCAGTGGCTCAGATCATTGCATTGCTATGTCATGCTGAATAATTCGCAGCATTTAGCACTTAAATTGGCTCATTGCAGACAATCCAATTAGAATAAAGTCTATTATCATTTTGGAACCTTGGGATGAAATAGTGTTTAAGCGCTGAGCATGCTGCATGGCCGCTTGTGCTTCCTGTAGCTTCCCCCTAGTCTTGCAGGTCTGGTGTGCTGTGCTGCAATGGTGCCTGATGCTCAGCCCCTGGTCGCAAGCTGTGCTTTCATCTGAAGATGTATGGGAAACCCATAGACTCGAGAGAGAGGCCCAAGGTGCTACATCTTTTTGTCTCTTGACTTGTAAAACTTTCTAAGCATTTTTGTCAGGGCAGACAAATTTAAAATAGCTGGCGCTGCTGTGGTTTGAGGGCTGCGACTGGCGAAATTCGGTGTGGCTTCACTGACTTAACACTCAGCTGAGCTGTTTCCCTTCCCAGGCTCAGGAGCCACACATTCTGCTGTGGATTTTGCTCTTGACCTTTTGCTCAGCTTTTGAAAGTCAGCGGGGGCCGGGATTGAAAGAGATGCAGTACAGAATTCACACACCACCTGAATGATTTAGGCATCTAAATCCCATGGACTTGTTGGAAACAGTGCCTGAGCTACCAGAGGTGTACTTGAAATCCCAACTAGATCTGTCTCTGTGTTGTTACATGTGTGTTCTGGACCTTTAGCTTCTCTCTGCATTAGGATATATTCTTTTGGTTGCATTTATTGATGACAAATTTGGGTGTTTTTTACCCATCCTCCCCCCATCTTGTACCCAGCTGTGTGCGTTCCTCCTGTGCCAATTTTTTAGCTATGCAATGAACTGCTTTGGGAAGTATGCCAGGTAAAAAATAGCTCTTTTCTTCATCAGACTTCAGCAGATGACATACCTAATGCATTCAGGCACTTCTATTCAGCAGGAAAAGTGTAATAAGGTAGGTGAGAAAAATAGACATGAACAAGTTCCTGTATTGAAGTGTTGTATATAAGCTAAAAAACACTGACGAGAGAATAATACATGAATATTGCATTATAATATTAATATTGATTCCTAATGCTTAGATAAGTCTCTTGGAATTCAGGATGCTTCAGTAAGAGAAGATAAGGGCCAAATCCATTAGCTCTGGTGAGATTTAGATCTGCTTACCTTTGGTTTTTTTGAAGTCAGGCACTTGCATCCTGAGCAGCCTCTGCGCTGTGTTAAGTACTACTGTGCAGAACAGGCAAAGCAGGGACACGAGGAGCTCGTAACGGAGAAGGGAGTTCAGCAGTGAGAGCATTTTTCAAGTGGAGAGGTCAGATGTGTGTTCTACATATTATTCATCTTGTGGCAAGGTTTTTCCTTAGATCTGCCTGTGCATCTAAACATACATGCCTATAATAACATTTTCTCAGTCCTGAAAAATGTAGGCTGGGAAAGGTTTTTTTTGTGATGCTTTGTACTGAAATATTTGCCTTATTTCTCCGTGACATTAAAGAAATTGTCCACAGAATAACAGTAAGCACATTAATCTTCCTATCCAAGAAGGTATTTCATGCACACTGGCATGCAATAGCTGCATATTACCAAAGCCACTTGGATAATAAAATTCTTTATCTATTTAAAAAAAAGTGCCAAGTGTTAAGTATTTATTGCACAACACTTTTACACTCTGGCATATTGAAAAGTAGTATTTTTAATATACTCATTAAAAAGATGCCAAGTCTACATGTTAGAGTACCTCTCAATCTTGTAATTTAAGCAACTTGAGATTTGTGGAGAGCTGTTTAATGTGGGCAAACAAATTTTTGCTGTGGAGGTCAGACTGGTTTTCTTACCCATTCTCCTGGTGTATGTGATGCTTGAGATGAAGTGCTATAGCTTTTAAACCTTAAACACCTGAGTGTAGCTGAAACGTGCCTCCTATCCTCTGTTGGTCTGTCAGTTGCAAAGGAGTGTTCCATTACATGCAAAAGCTTTTTTTGTTCAGCAGGAAGATTTTTAAAATAAAATTATCTTTGAGTCACAGGTTTCTGGTGCACTGAGTCCATTCAAGCTTGTGCCACAGTTCTGTCTTCTGCCTCAGCCACATGCTCCTGCCTCTCACTCAGTTCTTGTAGCTACACTCATCTGACTCCCTTGTAGTCTCTTTAGGAATAATTCACCTTAGGAAAAGATGAAAGGAATAGTTTCAGGTCACTGTGGGATCAGCCCAGTGGCTAGAGCAGTGGAGAGTGTTGTAGGTACATAGGAGAGGAAGGTCCAGTTGTTACAGCAGCAGCCTCTGGTTAGGATGTCTCAGACATATGGTTGAGTCGTTAAGCACCACAGTCCATGATGTCTCAGTATTTTGTTTGGACTGATATCAACTGTGCTAGGAATTCTTTGACATTGAAGAAAATAGAGTTTTTACATTTGCTTTGTATTTGGGTCAGAATAATGCTTTGAGAGGAGTTGGTAGAATGAAGGAGTAGCATTTCTGTAGCATGGCCTTTTCTTTGCTAGTGACTGCAGCACAGCCCTAAGAAAGGTGATAAAAGGATTGTCCAATTGAATGAGCACTGGTTTGAAAATGAACATAGCACCTGCCTCTTACATCCCTGCTCATCAGTGTGCTGGCCGAGCCTGTCTGATGCTGTAATGGTTACATCGTGTGTCTGCTGGGGGATACATTGGTGTCCTGCTGAGGTGGTGTTTTGTGGTTGCTTTTAATACATCTGTTGGTGAGAACTGGGAAAAACTTGCCATGTCTTCTGGGTATACATCACTGTAAAATGCAGGAAAGAAGTGAAATTTATGTTGATTAAAAAGCCTCTTTGTTTATTCAACGGTGATTAGCTTCAGAGCAGTGGTTGGGGTTTGTTTTTAATTTGTACATTCAGAGTCTCTCATAGAATAGCCAATTAAGGAAAACATACATAAAGAACATTTACTTTTAACTGTCCTAAAAATAGAGGTTTAGATTGGAAGGGTTATCTCAACTTTAACTACACAGTAGCAGAAGCTATAATAATGTGGTAATAGCTGGAGTTGACGCAGCAGGTAATGAATCTTCAGTTGGATATGAACTTTATTATCCAATGTATGGTTTCAGCTTGAGTCTGTCTCTTGTTGTCACAAGAGTTGCATTTGCATAATTAAATAAATGATCCTAAAACTGTCTGCTCCTGTGTGTCTGTGAAATACAACACTGCTTTCTGTCAGTGCTCAAGCTCATACTCATGGATTATTGGAAAATGCATCACAGAAAATTAACATCAAACCTTTGGTCTTTATGAAATATACAGTAAGCAGAGGACTTACTGAGCCAACAGCCTGGGTTTTGTTTCTCAGCTCACTTAATTGATCTTATCAGCAATTTTTCATTAAAGAGAGGAATTGAAAAAGGGTACTTTGAGGGCTTTTTCATACTGGCTACAAGAGGAAAAAAAAACCAACCCCATGGAGTCATAAGGAAGGCTGAAGGCATTAGGTATTCCTGAGAGGTGGGGGGAGATAAGCTCATGTTCCTGGGTTTTATTTACTTTCAGTATTTCGTGAGACAGATTACACTAAGACTCATTGCGGTGTATTAACATCAAAAGGCATTTCAAGGGTGTAGCTTCCGCTCTCTTCCTGTGTGTTTTGTATTATTATTATTATTATTGTTTATTCTGTGTCTGTTGTTGCTAAGGGCTACATTTTCTGTTTTCAACTGAAAAAGTCAGTGCAAGCCATGCACTGGTGTGTTCCCATTGCCGCGTCCTGCGGAATATTGGCCTGCCATAATTGTGCTCCAGAAGGGCAGGTACCCTGTCCAGTCCCTTGTTTTGACCAAAACAGTGTTATAAGCAAACCAGCATGATAGCATCATTTTATTTTTTTCCAATTCCTTTTTTTGTTGTAGGGGTGACTGTGTGTGATTGAAACAAGGTGTAATCCCACAGCCTTCACCTTGGGCACATGCTTCTCATTTGGGAGGTCCTTTGGTCTTTCTCCTGCAACTGGTGGCTAGAGGTGTGCTCAATAGCTTTAATTGCTAATGAAGCTGGCAAAGCACAGGACAGGGTGACTAAAGGCACATGTATTACTAAGAAGAGAGGGTACATGACCCAGAACATCTTCAGAATATAATGGGAGAACTTTGAGATGCTCATAAGGCTGGGAAGGAAACCTGGATTACCAACCTCACTTTGAGGTACAAAACAAATGAATTAATTCGTGCTGCATTTTACAAATGAGTTCTCCTAATGACTATGCACAGCCATTCAGAACACTGAATGCAGGAAAATAAATAGCCAGTGGAGAAATGTCAGTGGCATTGGTGTTCTCCTTCTGTCCTCATCCAGCATCCACTAAAGCCCATGGGAGAAGTTCAGCAGGGCACGTTTCAGGGGCTTGTGTCACTTGTGAGTTGTTACACAGGCACTGGCACTTCTCAGGGAGGAAAAAAAAAAATAGAATGAAATACTGCTAAAATGCCATATATGTTTTCAAGCTTTGTATTTCCTTAAAGGTGTCAACTGCACCATGATATTTTCCAGGCATAATAGAATGTCATAGTTCTACCAAAAAATCTGTGATTGATTGCCACTATAATGAAAGGCAGTGTACATTGATGTACACATTTTAAACTGGTTTTGCCTTTATGCTTTTCTTGTTTAACCTGACATTTCTGATTACTGTATCTAGGTGCCTAAATATGTCAAATGTTTATAATGCGTAAAGAGCTTTTTCCTTTTTCCTTTAAAAAAAAGAAAAATCTCAAATCACCAATCCTGTTGGAACCTGCAATTTTTTTAAAGGTTTCTCTCCATTGTTGGACATGATGTTCTGGTAAAAAAAAAAAGAATGTAAAATACTACTATATTCTTGTGAAAGGAGGACAGATGATTTATAGCAGGAGTCCAATCCTCTTTTTTTTTTTTTTAATGCATTGGCTGAATTCAGCTTGTTCATCCTAAATTTATTTCCCAAGACGTAGAGCTAACATTTAGTTCAAAAGTGAGTAGCTTATTCTATTTCCATATGTTTTTAATTGTCCAGTTCCTCTGAGAAAAGACCACTAACTGAACCAAATTGCAGTTTGGATGTGGGGTTTTCAGCATGGATCTCTGCCCAAAAGGTGATAAATTAGATGCTAAACTGTCTTTGATAGTGACCTGAGAGATTAACATGAAACTGTTTTGAAAACAGAAGGAAAGATTTGTTGGCCATACAGTGACTATCAGGTTTAGGCATCATAAATTCCTTCAGTAGTTGCCTTATTTGAAGTGAATGACAGTAAATAGGAAAATTTCAAGCAAAGTTAACCCTTTGGCATCCCCATAAATCTTGGAATTAAACTTGAGCAGCAGTAAAGTTGAAATTGTGAAGAAATCAGAAAAAACCATCAGTGGACTACTGTTTACTGTTTAGGTATTTGGTTCCTTTGATTGGTGCAGGGGCACGTAGAGGGCTGCTGGAAATCTATAAAGAGTACCATGTCTGTAATCCTTGGGGGGGCTTCAAGTTACAAATAAAGCAATAACAAAATACAACTGCATGATTAAATCTCAAGCCCTCTGTGGCTTTCATTCCTGTGTTTTGATTTTATGCAACAACACAAGTAATAGAAAGGTATGTTTTTCCTCCACTACTTTTAACAGCCCTCCAGTTAAATGAGAGGCATTTAGAGTGTTTTGTGCAGCTGTGTTTGATACATTAAATGCACAGCCATGCTGGCTGTATTGACCTGAAAAAAAGGAGAAGATATGCATTCCTGTAATTTTAGCTGCTTTGTGGTCGTTAGGAAAATGTCATCATTTTAATGCTTACATCTGCTATTTGATGATGACCTTTGGTGAATGCTCCCAGTACCTCTAAGCCCATTAATGCGTGCTGCTGTGTAATGTAGTGCTTCACTTGCAACGTGGCTCAGGCGTAGTCCATCTTCTTCTTGTTGGAGAGTCTACATGTGGGCAGTGTAGAACTCAAATTTCTACTTCCCTTAACCATGTAGTAAGAGATGCTTGTTTAAGAGGATCTGTAGCTGGATCTTGCTTCCAGGATGACTGGGAAAGAAAATAAATTTTGAAGGACACTCGTTCTCCTCTGTTACACATTTTCCCCTTTAGAGAAAATGTCTCCTCCTTCAAGGGATTTGAAGAGAGCCTGGGCACAATGTTGGAGTGGATAATCTTTGCAGCTGCCTTTTTCAGCAAACCTCTGGGGAGAAAGGAGTGAAGCAAGCGTCTGGGAAAGCCAAGACAACAGGATATTTCTTCAGACAAGTTGAGAAATAATCAGGGGCTATGAGAGGCTTCTCAGGATGAGAATGCAAAGGAGCAGATGGATTCTGGAGATTACCCAGCGGGATTTAGTGACCACGTCAACATGTAGAGTAGGGGGAGGATATTCAGGGTTAAGAAGCGCTCTGATTGCTTTTATTTTAAGGCAGACTTAAAACTATTTTAAATTTTAGGGCTGGTGCTGTGTGATATTTGGGTGCTGCCAATAGTCTACAAGGTTTTGACTAAGCTGGTCTCAAATGTGAAAGCAGCCAAGAGTGGAGCTGCCAGGGAGGAAACTACCTTAAAGTGTAAAAGAAAAGCATTGGACTTGCAGTTGCCATTGGGGCAGCTCAGAACTTGTATGTGTTGAATTCAGCAAGAATTTACTTCCGTTGGGAAATGGTTGGGATTCAACACTTGAAACTTTCTCCCAAGCCCCATTTTTCTAGGCTTATGTTGTTTAAATCCCTGTCTTTGTATTTCAGTGTCGTGGTCAGGTGTGAGAGCAGGAGGTCTGGGGCAGGGCCCCTTTCAGCAGACAGGTTAATTCAAGTCCAATGCCAAGTTTCCTGCTAAAAGGAAGGAAAGAGATCAGTTTTCTGATACTTGAACAAGGCAAAACTGTAGTATTTTCCTGCTTGAGGCACTTCTTTTTAATGATGTAAGTTTGTTCTCTTTCTTTAAATAGTTAAACTTAAATGTGCAGCAGCAGAATGATAGAAAACACAAACTAGCCAGGTTAGTTTTGGTCTCCCAAGATGATTTGAAAATGTTAGATTTTAAGTTTGAGTTTGATTTTTAAATAAGTATAAGCTGTAATATAGAGTCTCACCTCTCAAACATTGAACAGCACTATTTTGAGCTGTCAGCTCACCCCATGAAGGACATGGGGAGATACATTTATCCCCTGCTCCCTTTCTCATGACCCTGTTCAATATAGTTGTAATATTCTTACATTTTTTCCCTGCCTATTTTTAGACATGGTTATTCTTTTGTTTCTTGTTGCTTGGCAAAGCCACTTGAATGAAGAAAATCTCTGCAGAAAAATGATTATAACTACACAGAAGCGAGTGCCTAGGGGTGATGCTAAGAAATGACTTGAAATGCTTGCAAAATAGTTTGAATTGATTTGGCTGGATTGGTAAGTTACTCTAAAGGCATAATGAAGAGCAAATGTAAATAGAAGAGGAAACACTATTCTCAAAAGACAGGTAGCACTGATGTCCATCCTGCTCAAAATGGACTGTAAAAGGCTTGTAGCTCTTTGTGTAAATCATGCTCCCTTCAGCTTTGTGAAAGCTTGCGGTGGAGCTTTTGAATCTTAAACAGGCAAAGCAGTCATATCAGATGTAGACTTTTTTTCTTTCTCCTCCACAGGGCACAGAACAGTAACCAGATGCAGTAGCAGAGGCTGAGCAGACAGCTGTAATCCCCACTGCCTCTGTCACTGCTGCTGATCCGTTTTATTATGTAGCTCATTCTTGTACTTTTCACAGTTATAATGACCCATCTTCTATGTTGCTGAATGTCATTTTTAATCTGCAAGTGCCTCTTTTTGGGTTTGCTGCCTGTATTTCCACTTCCAGGTTTGATGAGAATGTCACATAATAGATACAACTCATAAACCATGAATTACAGCTCCTCTCAAGACTACAGCTGGATTTAGTGCTGAATGTGTTTATCAGGTCGACATCTGTAGTGGTATTGGCCAACATTTTCTGCAACCATAATGCAGCAACAATGAAATGTTTCATTTTGAGAATGAAACCCTGCCTTGGCTCTTGTGTCTTGCAGATCTCCATTTGTAGCTGGATTTTGAAAGAAATTCAACACATAGCATTTCCTATACAATAATTGATATAATTTCTGTATAATAATTACTGTAGTGATAATTCTGTATAATAATGGCTGGCAACTACCTATAGAATTAACTTTTGTGGAACTAGTAGCTTTGAATGAGTGATTGTTCCTCCTCCAAACTTCTTTGAGTGTTTATTAGCAATTCCTCAACCCATGGCGATTACCAATTTAAATGCTTTTCTTTTTTTTCATCTTTACAAACTACTGATGCTGCTATAAAGCTTTAAGGCAATCTTATGAAGGAAAAAAGGAATCCTTGCTCTTAATTTTGAGGAAGAACAGATTCTTTGCAGCCAGTAATTAATGATAGTGGGTCCAGAGGAGGGCCATGNCAGTTCACTAGCACTGTATCCCACATTGGTTTCCTGTTCAAATCAAGACTAGGTTTTGACACAAAGGCTATTACAGTGTTCTGTGTCCTTCTCTAGACAGTTAAGGTTACAGGGACTGCTTGTTTAGGTCCTTGTAGTTACTCTTAGTTTCTTGTGTTGTAGTTTTGACTGGGCTTTTGTAGTGGATTGGGAAACAGCTCAAAGTTTCAGTGGAAGTGTCACTAGAATTATTTTGCAGAAGAGAAGAGATGTCCACCAGTCTGCACAAATTGTGGGAAATTTGGTTCAGGCTGCAGTGTTTAGGATAAAGGAAAAACTTCTCCCTTCGATTCTGCAACTTCTCCCTTTTGATTTTCTTCTGCTTTTGTAACTGACATGTAATTGTGACCTGAAGTGCTGATACATCTTGATTTGGAATGTTTAAATCATTCTACTACTGATAGTAGAATCTACTGATTCTACCTTTGTAGAGAGCAAGAAGCTTTATTCCATCCCAGATGCCCCTTAACTGCTCCCAATCAAAATACCTGCCAAACTCATCTCAAGTTGTAAACCTTTAGCTGTGATGGCTGGGCCCTGGGCAGCCTGATCTAGTTGGAGGTGTCCCTGCTTACTGCAGGGGAGTTGGACAAGATAACCTTCCAAAGGGATGCAACCTGTGAGGAGTGCAGAAGGTAGCTGTTTGCAGCTGTGCAGAACCTGTCTTGGCAGTGGTGTGGAGACTGGCCTGGCTTCCCTTCACCCCTGGGGACAATTCTGGGTACTGATACTGGTCTGTGCTGGTCTTCGTAGTTTGGGGCTGGCTGTCGAGGGCCAAGAGCTGTCAGGAATGGGGAGACCAACAAGAAGCCTGTGTGTTAAATGTCAGGAGGAGGATCTATTCACTCAAGTAGACTTAGCTTGGAATTACCTTCCCCCAGTGGCTTGTCAGTTGGTGTCTGCTGGCATTCGGGAGACCGTGGCAGGCTCATCTATCACCTATGCTTTTGCTCACTGGGCTGATTGCAGAGATTGTGATAAACTTAATCTAGGGTGGGAAGTCTATTTTCCCTGACATTAGTCAATAAGCCATATATATTCTTGTACACAAGCCTACAGACCACATGGGATGATGCATCAACAAACCCCTAAATAGATGGCTGGCTTTAACTTAATGAGCACTTTGTGTATACAACAGGCAATGTAGCCACAGAGCTCTCCTCATACAGTCAGCTTCTGCCTTTTTTTTTTTTTTTTTTCTGTAAAGATCATGTCAGTTGATGCATTTCTCACATCTGCTCTGAGATGGTACAGTCAGAGATGTGTAGCTCAAAAATACATTGACTCAAAGCACAGCTCTGTCCTTCTCTACTGCTTCCCCTTCTGATTCCTGCAGATGTGTGGACTGGCTGGCTGACCACTCCCTGTGTGGATGTTAGCTTCATTGGACAGATCTTTAGGAGCAGCCCAGGAGCCAGGGTGCTGTCAGTTGGAGTACAGGAGGATACTCATCTGCAGTCACATCTGCTGACATCAGCACTGCCCTTCCTGGGATTCAGCCATCCAGCAGGTCTGGAGAGAGGCTGCAGAGGTTTCCCATATCTCATGTAGTTGAAGAAACCGTGTCAGGGTTGAATTCCTGTCTCTGCAGAAGAGGTGGTGCCTGTATTCTGTAGAGAGAGACAGAATAGGTTGTCTGCAGCCCGTGGGGGCAGAGTGTGGCAGGGAGAAGGGATGAGTTACCACAACATTGAGTGTATTGAAGAATTGCTTTAATATGTGAGCTGTCTGCCATGTTGCATGACTTCACTTCGGAAGCCTCTCCTTTTGCTAGCTGCTTTGTAAATGCATAAAACAGGAATGTTTGCAAACCAAGTGCTTGCAGTTTGTGCAGATCCATATCACACATTAAGCATTCGCCAGGACCACTGACACATGGCTCTCCAAGCAGCCAGCTGGCCACTGCCATATATAAAAGTTTTGGCAAAGTCATAGAAACAGATTTCTCTTGGGAGAGAAAGATGTGCTGGCTTAAATGTGCCTGGTGAACAAGGTGGAGTCACAGAAACAAAACACAGCATTTCTGTCCTCATCTCTCCCACCTGCATCTTGAGCACTTTTTACAAGGTGATATATTTGTTTTAATAACTCCTCCAAACATGTACAAGCTTGGGGTCTATCTGCTTTATAGCACTAAGGATATGAGGGTTTTTTGAAGCTCTGAGCCTTAATGATGATGTTCTGCATCTGTACCTTTTTGCTCTCATAAGACTTTGAAAGCAAATCAGAAATGGTCTTCAGTGAGGAAGAAAAAAGCTCTCGAAGTGACTACTGGTGTGATTTTTTTTTTTTTTTTTTTTTCCTAGCTGCTTTGTTGTGAGTCTTTTTAATTCTGAAACACGAAGTTCTATCCTGATATGTGGGGCTGTGTGTTTGAATACTGCTGTGAACCTACCCCTGCTGGAGGTGGCTGTTCATACCAGTATGGGCTGCTGTTGCTGGCATGAACAGTTATTACTTGGAAAATTGTAAGCCATAAATAGGTATCATTTGTGTCTGGATGGGGATTTCTCTCCCCTTTCCTATCAACATGTGCAAACACAAGCTGCATTGTTGTCAGATAACCTCTTTTCTTTGGACCATAGTGAGAGAATTCATCTCAGAAGCTTTCAGAGAGAATCCCTCCTGACATTTTTGTTGTGAAAAAGGGCCTTATCTCCCATCTTCAAAACCAAAGTTGACAGTGTTGTGCCACCTGTGTGAGGCTGAAAAATGTAAGCACTAGTGTGAGGGAGATGATCATCAATGGAGAATGAGGAGGAGGAGAAGGTTGGAAAGCTCAGATGATAATGCAGTGCCCAAAGGAATGACAAACACTGAGTGTCATCTCCTTGGCTGCTTGTCTGGGACGGTTGGGTTTGGGGGTAAAGCAGGGAGGCAGAAGCAGGGCAAGGTGTGTTGTGTTTCACTTTGTGTAACTGGAAGAGCAAAGAATGCCTCATTCCTCCCAAGCAGCAGCATCTCCCCTCATTCTCCTCCCTCCTAGTTTTCAACCAGCTGTGCAATCTGCAGTCACTAGTCCTGTTTCTCATAGAGAGGACAGCAATATCATCACTGCCCCAAGAGCAGCACAGCTCTTACAGCCTCTCACTGAGTGGAAAATTGTAACAAGGAGTCTTCAGTCAGTCTGGAGACCTTGAACGACTGCTGATGGAAAGTTTAATTGTGCTCTGCTGAGCTGTCTATGATGGCAAACTGCCACGTGAAGTACCGGGGCTTAAAATGTCCAGGAAATTTATTCAGTTTCAATTAATCTGTGAAAATACCTTAGGAGCTTATCTGAGAATCAGAATCTGATGCTGAGAAAGGATTTCACATGATGAGACTTGATGCAATAGAATGTGAATAATCTTTCCTGTTAGTGGTGACCATAGATGCCTCTCTGAAATGGGAAGGGTGGGAGGACTGTACAAGGGTCCTGTCATTGCAGGAGCAAATGTCTAAGGACTGGGAGGAGGAAGAAATGGGGCCAGCTTTTTTTAACAGTACCAAGATGTCAGATGAGATCTGCTGGGTCATTTAACTGCCCTCTGGATATGTTTGTGAGAATTCAGAATCCTGATTTGGGTGTAATAAGGTTTAGGATTAAGGATAGGAAGCTTTACTGGGTGGGGGAATCAGTTTCTCCTCTTTTGCCCAGCAGCATATTAATATTTCCCTCTAGTTAATATTTAAATAGCTTGGTCATTTTTTCTAAGGAAATGAGATTAAACTGTTGGTAGTGTTGCTGAGAGACAGAAAGAGTGAGCCAGAGTAACTTATTTTAGATTTTCTTTTTTTATGGGAAACCATGATACAAGTTTCACCAGAAAGCCAGCACGCAGGGAACTTTGCAGCTAGTGGCAGTTTTGCAATGTTAAGGAATGTACAGGTGTTGTAGCTGTTTGGTGCTTGCCACCCTCATCTGCTATTGAGTTGCCATAATAGAAAACTATACACTTCTGGTGCTGGAGCTTGTGTATTGGAATGAGGGCAAATGGCTCAGGTTGGAAAAAGGCTGCACAAAATCATAGAATCAAACAGGTTGGAAGAGACCTTCAAGATCTTCCAGTCCAACCTGTCACCCAGCCCTAGCCAATCAACCAGACCATGGCACTAAGTGCCCCATCCAGGCTTTTCTTGCTTTTCTTGAACACCTCCAGGGACAGCAACTCCACCACCCCCCTGGACAGCCCATTCCAATGCCAATCACTCTCTCTGTCAAGAACTTCCTCCTAACATCCAGCCTAGACCTCCCCTGGCACAACTTGAGATTATGTCCCCTTGTTCTGTTGGTGGTTTCCTGGGAAAAGAGCCCAACCCCACCTGGCTACAACTTCCTTTCAGGTAGTTGTAGAGAGCGATGAGGTCTGCCCTGAACCTCCTCTTCTCCAGGCTGCACACCCCCAGCTCCCTAAACCTCTCCTCACAGGGCTTGTGCAGGTCAATGAGAAGGAAGAGTACAGCCCATGAGGACAGGCCCATGTCTGCTGTGCTCTGAGAGTGAAGCAAATATGTGATTTCTTGCTCCACTTCCCTTCCATAACCCCCTGACTTAAATGGGTGTCTTCCCTGTGATGATTTTTTTTCCCTCCCCTTCTTTTAAGCATTAAGGCTGTTTAAAATGAATCCATTGTAATCCATGCAGCAAAGCCTCATAATGCCTGTTTGGTTGTGTTTTGAATCAAGATCCCTAATCTTTTATCTNCCCACCTGCATCTTGAGCACTTTTTACAAGGTGATATATTTGTTTTAATAACTCCTCCAAACATGTACAAGCTTGGGGTCTATCTGCTTTATAGCACTAAGGATATGAGGGTTTTTTGAAGCTCTGAGCCTTAATGATGATGTTCTGCATCTGTACCTTTTTGCTCTCATAAGACTTTGAAAGCAAATCAGAAATGGTCTTCAGTGAGGAAGAAAAAAGCTCTCGAAGTGACTACTGGTGTGATTTTTTTTTTTTTTTTTTTTTCCTAGCTGCTTTGTTGTGAGTCTTTTTAATTCTGAAACACGAAGTTCTATCCTGATATGTGGGGCTGTGTGTTTGAATACTGCTGTGAACCTACCCCTGCTGGAGGTGGCTGTTCATACCAGTATGGGCTGCTGTTGCTGGCATGAACAGTTATTACTTGGAAAATTGTAAGCCATAAATAGGTATCATTTGTGTCTGGATGGGGATTTCTCTCCCCTTTCCTATCAACATGTGCAAACACAAGCTGCATTGTTGTCAGATAACCTCTTTTCTTTGGACCATAGTGAGAGAATTCATCTCAGAAGCTTTCAGAGAGAATCCCTCCTGACATTTTTGTTGTGAAAAAGGGCCTTATCTCCCATCTTCAAAACCAAAGTTGACAGTGTTGTGCCACCTGTGTGAGGCTGAAAAATGTAAGCACTAGTGTGAGGGAGATGATCATCAATGGAGAATGAGGAGGAGGAGAAGGTTGGAAAGCTCAGATGATAATGCAGTGCCCAAAGGAATGACAAACACTGAGTGTCATCTCCTTGGCTGCTTGTCTGGGACGGTTGGGTTTGGGGGTAAAGCAGGGAGGCAGAAGCAGGGCAAGGTGTGTTGTGTTTCACTTTGTGTAACTGGAAGAGCAAAGAATGCCTCATTCCTCCCAAGCAGCAGCATCTCCCCTCATTCTCCTCCCTCCTAGTTTTCAACCAGCTGTGCAATCTGCAGTCACTAGTCCTGTTTCTCATAGAGAGGACAGCAATATCATCACTGCCCCAAGAGCAGCACAGCTCTTACAGCCTCTCACTGAGTGGAAAATTGTAACAAGGAGTCTTCAGTCAGTCTGGAGACCTTGAACGACTGCTGATGGAAAGTTTAATTGTGCTCTGCTGAGCTGTCTATGATGGCAAACTGCCACGTGAAGTACCGGGGCTTAAAATGTCCAGGAAATTTATTCAGTTTCAATTAATCTGTGAAAATACCTTAGGAGCTTATCTGAGAATCAGAATCTGATGCTGAGAAAGGATTTCACATGATGAGACTTGATGCAATAGAATGTGAATAATCTTTCCTGTTAGTGGTGACCATAGATGCCTCTCTGAAATGGGAAGGGTGGGAGGACTGTACAAGGGTCCTGTCATTGCAGGAGCAAATGTCTAAGGACTGGGAGGAGGAAGAAATGGGGCCAGCTTTTTTTAACAGTACCAAGATGTCAGATGAGATCTGCTGGGTCATTTAACTGCCCTCTGGATATGTTTGTGAGAATTCAGAATCCTGATTTGGGTGTAATAAGGTTTAGGATTAAGGATAGGAAGCTTTACTGGGTGGGGGAATCAGTTTCTCCTCTTTTGCCCAGCAGCATATTAATATTTCCCTCTAGTTAATATTTAAATAGCTTGGTCATTTTTTCTAAGGAAATGAGATTAAACTGTTGGTAGTGTTGCTGAGAGACAGAAAGAGTGAGCCAGAGTAACTTATTTTAGATTTTCTTTTTTTATGGGAAACCATGATACAAGTTTCACCAGAAAGCCAGCACGCAGGGAACTTTGCAGCTAGTGGCAGTTTTGCAATGTTAAGGAATGTACAGGTGTTGTAGCTGTTTGGTGCTTGCCACCCTCATCTGCTATTGAGTTGCCATAATAGAAAACTATACACTTCTGGTGCTGGAGCTTGTGTATTGGAATGAGGGCAAATGGCTCAGGTTGGAAAAAGGCTGCACAAAATCATAGAATCAAACAGGTTGGAAGAGACCTTCAAGATCTTCCAGTCCAACCTGTCACCCAGCCCTAGCCAATCAACCAGACCATGGCACTAAGTGCCCCATCCAGGCTTTTCTTGCTTTTCTTGAACACCTCCAGGGACAGCAACTCCACCACCCCCCTGGACAGCCCATTCCAATGCCAATCACTCTCTCTGTCAAGAACTTCCTCCTAACATCCAGCCTAGACCTCCCCTGGCACAACTTGAGATTATGTCCCCTTGTTCTGTTGGTGGTTTCCTGGGAAAAGAGCCCAACCCCACCTGGCTACAACTTCCTTTCAGGTAGTTGTAGAGAGCGATGAGGTCTGCCCTGAACCTCCTCTTCTCCAGGCTGCACACCCCCAGCTCCCTAAACCTCTCCTCACAGGGCTTGTGCAGGTCAATGAGAAGGAAGAGTACAGCCCATGAGGACAGGCCCATGTCTGCTGTGCTCTGAGAGTGAAGCAAATATGTGATTTCTTGCTCCACTTCCCTTCCATAACCCCCTGACTTAAATGGGTGTCTTCCCTGTGATGATTTTTTTTCCCTCCCCTTCTTTTAAGCATTAAGGCTGTTTAAAATGAATCCATTGTAATCCATGCAGCAAAGCCTCATAATGCCTGTTTGGTTGTGTTTTGAATCAAGATCCCTAATCTTTTATCTGACTCTGCTTTTAGACTAAATTTTTACAGCTGGGATTATCTTCTTTGGGTAGCTGTGTCAGTAGTTCATTTCTTGAGACAGTGGCCAAACAGAAAATTAAGGAAGAGGAGACAGGAAATGTACTGGATTGATTTTAGAAAGAAGAATACTGAGGGTTGTTTTAAAAAGAAATCAGTATCTTTTCAGCCATACAAAATACCTCTTGTGGTAGGCCTAAATAGGCCAAAATAGGCTTATACATGTCCTGGCTTGCCCAGACATGTGTTTTGCCCTGCCCCTCCTTCTGCTATGGGGAGAAGCAAGTGTGGGAAAGGAAAACAAAAGCACTGGCTTCACCTAATATAGTCAAGCTTGGCAAAGTGCCATCCTGATGGGCTGTTCTGTGTCCAAAGGCCCATTAGTCTTGGGCTGTATTGATAAAAGGAATGAGCAGGTAACAAAAGGTGCTTTCTGCTATTGTATTCATGCCTGTTGCCACCATTGCTGCTACTGCCTCGTTGCATCCTGCCTGCCCCTCTGCAAGGCTTCTGCTGAATTGGGAGACAAAAGTAACCAGGTCAGAGACTGTGCCAGACTCCAACTACCTGAGAAAAGAGCCTGGGAAAACTGCAAAGCCTCTAATGGCTTTGAGACTACCGACAGCAACCCCTCCATGTGCTTTGGGTACTGTCTGATAATATTTTGTGAGTAAATATTCAAAGCCTCTCTCTAAGAAATTCCATGACTAGATTCTACTGCGCCTTTCTGCCCTAGTAGCAGAAAGGAGCCTCTCAAGTCCCCTGATGGGCAAGAGGTGTAATTGAAACCAAGAATCATAGAATGGTTTAGGTTGGAAAGGACCTCAAAGATCATCTGGTTCCAACCCCATACCATAGGCAGGGACACCTCCCACTAGAACAGGTCACTCAAGACCTCGTCCAACCTGGCCTTGAACGCCTCCAGGGAGGGAGCAGCCACAACCTCTGTGGGCAACCTGTGCCAGTGTCTCACCACTCTCACTGTAAAGAACTTCTTCCTAACATCCAGTCTAAATCTCTCCTCTTCCAGTTTAAACCTACTTCTTTAAACCTCTTTCCAGTTTAAACGTTTTAATTTGCTAGTTATCTCTTAAAGTGTTCTACTTTTGCCTGTTCTCTCTGTATATCAGTATCCAAACCATGCATTTCAAACCTCATAAATAAGTTTTCTGGTGAAATTTAATGTTAATAAGCAGTTCCCATAGTTATTACCAATCCCTTTTTTTCCCCATAGTTAATTATTACCAATCCCTTTTTTTCCCCATAGTTAGTTATTACCAATCCTTTTTTTCCCCCATAGTTAGTTATTACCAATCAAAATTAATATAGATTAATAATATTGCATAATTCATAACAATTTGGCTTAGTCGGCAGGATGCACTACCATGGAAATTTGACATAATTTGGGTGTGAGATAACAGGCTTGAGTCTGGAATGGGCAGCCTGAAATTGCCCATGAGGAGCCCAAAATTTTCTTTGGAAAACTAGCAGCAAACACTCAGGAAAATCACACTTTGATCCTGGCTACCTGTCTAGTGCAAACACATAAAGGAGCTTGTGCTGGTTTGAGCTAATTGGAATATTTTAATAGAGAAAATTATATTATAGGCTGTGAAAAGGAAACAATGGTGATGTCTACTTCACTCATAGGCTTGCTGAGATGGATAAGTACTAAAAACATAGATAAGCCACTCGGGCTTGTCATCTCTTAGGCTGTTAGCAGCTTCTGGCTTTTTCTCCTCTCTGCTGAGTAACCTCACTAACCACTTTCCTTCTAACCTCCCTGGCTGATCCTCCAAGCTCACCTTGCGCATCAGGCAAACCTTGGGGTAAGGTATAGGGGTGGGGAGAAGGTGGAAGGGTGGTTGGGAGCCTCTCCTGGGGTCTCTGATTTCTGGGAGGGATGTTGTGTTTCTCTATTACCTTTAACTTGTATATTTCTGTAAATATTCTTGTATACTGTGTATATCTCTGCTTGTATATTGTGCTAAGCTGTAAACAGAGCTTCAGTCCTTTAACTTCCAGCTGGCCAAGTTCTAGTCCGGGTCATTTCTCAAAGTGTAGGGGGTGGGGAACTCCCAAATCATCACAGAGCTAAAAAATGTGGATGAAAAAATTCTGAGTCTGGAGCAAATCTTGTACCCTTTGTCTTCAGCTGAGAATACAGTAACATTTAAAAAGGGAGGAAGAAGTTCCAAATGAACATTTAAAAACAGAGACACAAGTTCCAAGTGAGCAGTATGCGGTGTGGGATAGAAGCATTTAACAATCCCATGTTTCTAATTGCAGATAGGTGGAGGTGGTTTTGGTACCAGAGTGGAAATATTGTAGTTAAAGGGAACCATCTGTTCCCCTATTAGGAGGAAGGTTGCAAAAAATGCCTGAAATAAGTCATCAGTCACTGTCTGCCAGTGGCTTCATGGAGGCAGTGGACAGTGATGAGAGCCAGCCGTGGAGAAGAAGCCCTGCAGAACTGCTTGGCATTTCTTCTGCCTCTGAATCTGCCTGCTCACACCGAGGTCAGGGAATAGCAGCACTGTATTTAGGAAAGGCTCATGTATGGGAGGAAATTGTTCTATTAATTGCCATTGAGGTTTGAAAAAAACTTGTATCGCTTTGATCCAGGAAGCTGAGTGGTATTCAATAACCTTAGACTGTACCCTGGAGAGATGTCTCCAAGAACAGAAGCCAGGAATAATTAAATTTATGGATGACTCTTTTTTTTTTTTTTTTTTTTTTTTTTTTTTTTTTTTTTCTCTTTTTGGTTATGCTATAATCATGGTAAAAGTTTTATAGGCTTCATAAACCTGACTGGCACAAACCTTTGTTCGAACCTGGAGGATCATTTCGTATCACAGTGCTGGACAGTGATCAATAGTACAATAACAGCAGTTATGAAAGGCTGAAGACCCCAAAGATGCACTAATGAGAAAGCACATTTTGCATTTTGAGTGTGAGTTATGTTCCTGTAGCCTGAGCACTGGCAAAGAAGA